>VDFB02345452.1:8975-78485 GCA_007258455.2 Sequoia sempervirens
GAATTCTAGGTAGAATCCCTATGCTCAACCTCAGCAATCTTCATCCAAATATTTTCTCTATCCTAGACAGTAATAGATGTTGGCAAGTTCCTCATCACATCCTCTTTGAAGTAGAAACTATGAGGTCCATACCCTAAGATTCCCCTTTTTATATTTTCTTTGTTGATGACTCCTTCCAGATCAAACTTTCTAGTAGGGGCTACATTCATTCTCATATTATTGATCATTAGGCCAAATACCTCATATGCTTCTTTTTCCATGACAACAAAATATTCAAAGGAGAAAGTTGATGCAATGATAGAGGCCTTTCTAGACAACCTAAAATTCTCTGCATCACTTATTAGAAACAAACCTAGGAAATATATGTGGTGCCACAGGAGTCCCATAACACCTGATGATTATGAAATTCTCATACAGATACCAATCTCCCCAATTGCACTCATATTTGGGGTCATCACCACATTCTCTTGGTCTCAATAATGCTTGAATTGTTTTAGAAATTTGCTCAACTGGTGCCACTCCCATTTGTACCAAAATGGTATGCTTTATGTTGTTGCAGAATCCAACATAGTTTGAATTTGGGCAATGCAAATCCCAGATGTATGTCAACATTTGGATAGGAAATCTATTACCCCTTTCATCCACTTGTCTTAATTTCATGGCTTGACCAAAAACTTCCCTTCCCTGATACAATATCATATGCATCAGTAATGAATAATGTATGAATGTCAATGGGGTTCTCCTTTCCTTAAACCTCATCAAATCATAGTGTAACTACTCAGCAAATCTGTTGGCATAGTCAAACCATTTGTGCTTATTTTTATGTTTGAATATCCATGATCATAACTAATAGGGGTGATGTTATCCTTCCATCACATTTCACTCCAAGCACCTGACACAACATGAAGTATCTGTATCTGAAATAATCTATGAATTCTTCACAATCCAATGGTTCAACTTCTTTGAGTGCAAACACAAAACCCTTCTCTCGTCTATGCTTTGGTAGTTCACCTCTTTGAAACCCTACCCTATGTTCAGCATATTCTTTCTGCAACTTTTCCATTTTAATCTTTTCACTAGCATTGAGATTCAATCTAAAGACCTCTACAACTTTAATTTTCTTTATTTCCAAGATGCTTTTACCATTAGTGTCTATAATTACCCTATTTACCTTGTCATATCTATACACGAAGTGCAGCAATAAGTCTACCTCCATGAAAATGTTAGGGACAACCAATTTACCCAAATCAAAACCCTAGACATTCCAACCAGGATGTTGAGCCTCTCTTCTTGTGAAAGCATACAAAAATAATTCCCATCTAGGCTCAGGCACAGCAATGTCACCAATTCTAGCTACAAGGTCCTTGAAATTGGTGATTAGTATTCCTTCCCCTGTATCCTTCCTACAGCTTGCCTCAACATCTATCAGCTGGAACTTGTCCATGAAATGGACATAGTCCTTAGGTTGGCCCTTTTTCTTCTCTATTTCTTCAAATGTTTGGTGTGGGTCATGGGAGACCTTCTATTTCTTCTTCTTAAGTGTGGGTTTTGAAGATGACGACTCACCAGGTTGACTCATCTTGGCTTCCTTAAGGCTTTCAAGCTTGAATTCAAACTAGGTTTTGGAGTTGATATTCTATTCTTGATAGCTTAAACTTGGATTCAAATACAATTCTACCCTTTTGCTTTTATTCCAATTAGAAAACTACACTTAATCAAGAGAAGCCAAAAACCCTAATTCATTCTTGAAAACAACCCAAATTTTGATTTAATGTGCCATTTCTTGCAAAATAACAAGAAAAATCAGTGGGATTTAATGATGGCTTACCTAGGAAAACTCCTTTGCAACTTTCTTTGGCCTCTACTCTGGTTGCTTTGAACTCTTCTTCAGCTCCTCAAATGTCAGAATGAGAGAAAAATGCAAATACAGAATTTAGTTGAGTACTTTCACCATTAATGGTGCAAGAAGGCTCGCACGAGTGAACAATTACTCCATCAGTTGGTTGTTCCCATTTTAATTCAATCCATTGATTTGCTAATGTGAAAATTCCATCCAATGGATCATATCATTCCATAATCTCCACGAGGCTCTACCAGAAAATTGATACATACATGATGAGCTAAGGAGTTTCCACACATACTTCTCCATATTCTATGAGTATCGCTCATCACATCTTCCATTTTTTCATTGGGATCTCATCAAGTGATGGCTTAGAAGCTGGCAATAAGATATTAGCCATTGATCTTGATCATGCGAGGATCTTAGCTAGAGACCTGAATTCCATCGCTCATCGCATCTTTACTCTTCATCGAACAATATTAACTTGTGATAGACTAAGCCTACATGATGGAGAGAAACTCCACCCATCAGTAGTCATGAGTTCCCTTTTGGATATCATGAGATAACCGAAAATAGTGATAAGGCCATTGATGGGTTAAAAACTTAACCGCATCGATTATCGGGGGTTGCTTTCTAGTGGTGGCAATGAAATATGTGATGGGTGATGAACCAAGTGCGGTAGGAAAAATAGTGTATCACTTATTGTAGGATGAAGATGGGTTACTATGAAGTAACACGTGATGAGAAATTAACCGCCAGTGGTAAAATTAAGTAATGCTAAAAGGTATGTGAGTATAATTTTTTTTAAAAGGTGACTTCCTAGGCACAATGGGTGACCTAAATGTTGGGGCTAGTTGAACAATGACAATGGAGACCATAAGGTTCCACTTAAGTAATTGGTAACCTGATGCAACCGATCAATGAGAGAACATAAGAAAAAGGATAACCAAGGGTACCAATGTAAATAAACTCTCAAACCCTAGACCTTAATGGCAACAAGATATGAGCAAATAGAAATGTGACCATGAAATTGAAAGGACCATAAAAAAAATTTAGGGTTCCACCAATGGCTCTGACTAGGGATGTATGCCCCCTATGGGCATAGCAAGATCTTAGATCTCTAGTTAACAAAAACCAAGCATACAAGGATAAAAAAACCAGGATCTTTTCTAAAAAAGACAAGCAGATGCAGCAAAAAAGAAACACACCAAACCTATTCACAAAATTTGCAGGACTGCACAATGTACATGGAAAGATAACCTACTTCAAGAGAAGTATGGTTTCAAGAACTTTCCATGTACTGGCAGTTCAAGAATTTCACCTGTTAGGGATTACAAGAAATATGAGTCTTCTCCATGCACATTAGCAATTAAGTAAGGACCTAACCACAAAGGATCAAACTTCCCATGTTTACATTTATCCTCCATCCTTGCATTCCACATTAAAACCATGCTTCCCAACTCAAACTTTCTTTCAATGGCCCTTTTCTCATACAGGTGCTTCACTTGAAATTATAGCTTCTCACTTGTTTTATGAGCTTCTCTTCTAGATTCATCAAGCTCAATCAACTCATCCATCCTTTGTTGCATCTCATCACCAATATCACTATCATATTCTTGGACAAATTGGTACATTTTGATCAAAATTTTATGTGGTATTCTGGCTTCAACCCCATACACTAGATTGAAAGGGGATTTCCCAATGAATTTCTTCACAGTAGTTCTATAGCCCATAATGTCAACTGTAATTTTGAGTCTGAGGCCTTCTTGTTCTTCTCAATCACTCGCTTGATAATCTTCATAAGGCTTTTATTGCTAGACTCAACTTTCCCATTCCCTTGTGGGTGATATGGGGATGAATAAGATATGCTTATTCCATGCTAGTTGCAAAAATCAATGAATTCCTCAAACTTGAAACACATGGTGTTATTAGAAACAATTCTTTTAGGAACCTCAAACCTACTCAAAATATTGTTCATCAAAAAATTAGTGACAACTTTACTAGTCACTTTCCTAGTAGGAATGGCTTCAACCCACTTTGTGAAGTAATCAGTTGGAACTAGAATCTAGGCATGTTCTCCACAGAAATTCACAGACATTTTTTCCAATCAATGCCCCACTGTTGAAATGGAGCTTGTGCTGACACTGGACTAAGTGGTAAGTTTCCTGAGAACTTTAATTTACCAGTGAATCTCTAACAAGCATCACATTTATTTACAAATATGTGTGCATCTTTGAACACAGTTGGCCACCAAAAACCTAGTCTCAATATTTTATGGGTCATGTTTTTCTCCATGTAATGGCCTCCACAAGCTCCTTTATGCATTTTAGTCAACAGATCTTTCGCTTGATCCCCATCCACACACCTAAGCAGCAGACCTTCAGGGATCCTCCACCATAGTTCACCATTGATAATAACATACTTGATTGCTTGCAACTTCAGAGTTCTCTTCTCATTGTGAGGTATACCTTCAGGTCACTACATGGTCTACAGATATTCAAAAATTCTTCTGTACCACCTACAAGTCTACATGTCACATATGGGTGCAACATTTTCATACTCAACTTGGTTTATTTAGTTAGCCTCCAAATTTTTCTCAACCATCAGCTTGGCTATACTTTGACCTCTCACTAGCTTGGTAATCTGGATATCGATGTTGAACTCTTGAATCCTATTGATCCACCTACACCAAGGACCTGTGGTCTCTTATTGAGTAAATATATCTTTGACTACCATTGTTGGCACATATGCTACAATTGTAGCTCCAGTAAACTATGGTTTGAAGTTTTTAACAAGCTTAACTAAAGCATATGCCTACTTCTCTGTAGCATCATACTTTAACTCAGCTGATTGTAATGATTTTCTAAAGAATTCAATAGGTTGCTCAAAACCCTCATAATTTTTTTGAAGTAAAACCCCTACTACAGTATGGAATGAAGCAAATGTGAATAAGTAAAAAGGTTTTGAATAGTCAAGGGATTTAAGGACAGGTGCTTCCTTGATAGAATCCTTAATGGCCTAGAAAAATTTTGACAGTTCCTCTGTCCATGCTATTTTATCCCCCTTCTTTAGCATTTTAGAAATGGGTCTTACAGTTTCAGTAAAGTTAGTAACAAATCTTTGAACAAAGTTAATTTGTCCAAAGAAGGACGGTATTCCCTTCACATTCTTGGGTTGTATAATCTTATCAATTGTTGATACTCACTCAGGATCAATCCTGAACCCATCTTTTGACACAATGTGACCCAACATTTTTTCTTCTTTAACTCTAAATTGATATTTCTTGGAATTTAAAGAAATCTCATATTCCAGGGCTCTTATAAATATTTTTTCAAGGTGTGAACAGTGATCCTCCTCCTTCTTGTTGTGGGCAGTAAGATCATCTTGATAAATAGGAAGAAACAAATCTATGAAATCAGCAAAATCCACATCCATGGCTCTCTGAAAAGTGGCACCATCATTAATCAAGCCAAATGGCATCCTTACATATACATATGCCCCCCATGGTGTTATAAATGTAGTTTTGAATTGTTTTGATTCCTTCACCATGACTTCATTATAACTTTAAAACCCATCCATCATAGAGAGCAACTCACATCCAATCACCTTCTTCAGCATTGCCTCCATATTAAGCAAAGGGTAATTATCTTTCAAAGAAGCCACATTCAGATTTCTAAAGTCTACACAGAACCTCAAGTCTCCATTTTTCTTTCTGATTGGAACTAAATTTGAGACCCATGATGAGTTTTGATGGGCTTTATAATCCCTACATCTCTTAGCTTGGTAAGCTCTACTTGCATTTTTGGCTATAGAGTAGGGTTAATTGACCTTTTTTTCTACCTAAAAGGCTTTGTATCAGGATTTAGTGGTATCTCATGTTGAAACAGGTCCTCCCTATAAGCCTTCAAATCATCATACGACCATGTAAAAACATGTCTATATTTTCTCAACAAGGAAATTAACATACTTATCACATTAGCTTTCATCTTCTTTCCTATATATTCCTTTTTAGGAGAATTCCCTATCCCTAAATTTATCTCCTCTAAATCTTCCTTATGGGAAGATGCTTGCTTAACATTTTACTTGTCAAGGCCATCAAAGACCCTCTCTCTTGCAACTAGCCCTTTGGGAATCTTATTTATATTTAATTGAATTATCTCATTCCCAAATAATTTCTCTTTCCCATCAACCTCAACCAAAAATGAACCAAAGTCGATCTCTTGGCCTTCATATTGGTCAATGCAATGCAGGAATCTCAAAATTCCATTGTCATCGTCAAACACTTGCCAATTACAAATGTTGTCAGGAACTCCAAGCCTAGTATGTAATTCTATGCGTGAGACACCATCAAAGGTAACATCATCTAATCTGATAGCAATATTAGCTAATAAGTCTGCCCTAAAATTTTGTCCCCTCTCTATCCACTCTATGCCAAAGGAATCAAAAGCCTCAATAGTATCCCAAATTTCATTCATGTATTGCCTAAGCCTTTTATCTTTAGTAAAAAATCTAGATCTACTCTAGGAAACTACCAACTCAGAATCCCCCAGTACTCTTAACAAATTAATGCCATGTTTGGAAGCTAATTTCAAACCAAGTAAGAGGTCCTCGTACTCAGCAACATTATTTGTACAAGCAAATTGTAACAAGGAGTACTTGAAGGTTTTACCTTGTGGAGAGATAAGAATAACTCCTACACCCAAGCCTTCCTTTGAACATGCTTCATCAAAGTACATAGTCCAGAGGTTGTCTTCTTGTGGTGTTTCCAGGACCTCCTTGTCAATTGGTGCAGGCTTGACTTCTCCTGGCATCTCTTCCTCAATCCAAAAAGTGTCTAAACCAGTATCCACAAAATTAATCCTCACTAATTCTTTAGGCTCCTCAATGTGTTCAATCATGTGAGGATCTCTTCATTCTCTAGTAATCTTGAAATATTTTTGGTCAATGGAAAAAGTTGCAAATGACAAGTCACACTGAATACTCCCACCCATGGAATTACTCTAGTGTCTGGACAAAAGAATCCCATAAGTTGGTGGGATATCCACCACTATGACACTCATATATAACTCATTTTCAGGGAAATCTACCAATTTATATGGAACTTTATTGATTACCTGATAATAGGCACTTCCCTTGAGTTTGTGGCATAGCACTGTAGAAGTTGAAAAACCAACTTCACAGTCCCCAAGAATCACCTGCAAGCAATCACCTATCACATGCAACAGATATTCAGAACAAAAAGAAGAGATGTTCTGTAAACCCTCAGATAAAATTTGTGCAAGAAAAAATCAGAATAATGATTATTGAAAGTAATTGTTTTACAAATAATACAAAATCCTTCAAAAAGGAAATCATGCACAACCCTAATCTTATCTTGAGCAAAAAGACAACTCAACAAGATAAGGATAATAATTAACCTAGGAAATAAAATATGCCTAAGTAAACTTATGCTAAAGTTTAATTAAATAATTAATTACACCAACACCCCCCCATAAGTGCAACTTAGGGAGAAGCAAATTATTACGCAAGAGATGAGTCCCGAAAACAAGGCTTGATCAGGTACTCATTTACAAATGCAATGCAAACTAAATCAAACGGGGTAAAGGAGAAAACCACATGGAAACAAAACTCCTCCCCAAAATAGAATGCAATAAACTAACTAAGTGATGAAAGATGGAGGACTCCATAAGACCCCCCAAGGACACCATCCATCACAAAGATACATGAAAGAAATCCCGCAAAAGAGAGGAAGAAAGAGGCCACATAGCCCCCCTCAGAATGAAGTAGCTCCAATAAGACTGAAGAAACCGCATCTCCTGAAAGAAGTGGGAGGGAAGAGGTCGAATGAATGCAATCTTTGAAGGTGGAATAGGTGTAGCCCAAGATGTCTCCATAGAAGCAGGTGTGACCTCAACCAATGAAGAATTCAAAGTAGGTGAAGACTGAATAGAAACCTCCAGAGATGGATAATCAACAGGATCCTATTGCACTGAAATAGAAGAAGCCACATCGGTAGTGACAACAATAGCAACACGAGGAGGAGGAGATGGAATGGAAGGCTCGAGAACACGATTTGAAGTGAGAAAACCAATGTTCCAAAAGCCAAATCTCTCCTCTGAATGATGATGCACACTAGAAGTGTGAGGAACAGTTGTAGGAACAAAAGCACTATCAGTAGCAAAATCGGTGAAGGAATACAACCAAGATGAGTGATCCACTATCCCAGTAGCAATAATTGCTCTACTCTCCAAGTCTCTAATGATAACCGAATCAGGTGTGAACTCCACAAATCTCCTAGTGCCTCCATGTGTGATCTGATAAATGGAAAGAAGGTTGTTTGTCAAGGGAGGGGCACACAAGACATCCTAAAAGGAGTGGTCCCCAAAACTAATAGACCCCTTCCTTGTAACAATCATGTAAGTGTTGCTTCCCATCAAAATGGGAGACATAGTGCAAGGCTCAAATGAAGTGAACATAGACTATGAAGATGCCATATGATGAGATGCTCCTGAATCTAGAAGCCATCTCCCTGATCCAATACCTGAAGAAGCACAAAGAACATGTCCCTTCATATCTGATGAAGTATGTAAATGCACCTGTGTTATGTTGTTCTGAAGAAGAATGAGGAGAAGAAGATGATGCAGACATCCTAGAAGGAAAATCAATCTGATGTTTCTGAAGATGTTTCAGCTCATCAATGTCCTTGTAACAATTATGTTCTGCATGTCCTTCCCTCTTGCAATATGCACATTTAGTTTTCTCCTTTCTAGATGATTTCCCCTTAGAAGAGGAGGATTAATTTGAGGACTCCTTCTGCTGCTCATGAGGTTTGGAATCCTTTTGTTTTTATTTCTTTCCTTTTCCTATAGAAGCCTTCTGATCTCTAGGCTCATGTGATGCAATAAGTGCCTGTGATGAGGAAGAAGGTTTCACCATGCCCATGCTAGCTAACTTAGCTTTCTCTCGAGTGAGAGATGAAGCAAACTCATCAAGAGATGGAATAGTGAATCTCGTACCAAGTGCATCCCTAGTGGCATAAAAGGTAGATACAAAAACTGAATAATCTGGTCCAAGCTTAGAAGTAATGGACAATATCAACTGAGAGTCTTCTTTCTGAACACCACACTGTGACAACTGTAATCTAAGAGACTTGAGTTTGGTGAAAAACTCTTGGATGCTATCAAAATCCCTAGGATTTAAGCCAATAAGCTCATTCTCTAACTGAAACCCTCTCATAGTATCCTGCTTCCCAAACAAAGACTCTAAAGTAGTCCAGATCTCATTGGGTGTAGTGCAAGACTCAATATGAAAAATAAGGTTAGATGAAAGATACAGACATAATGTACCATAAGATTCATCACACCTATTAAACCATTTTCTCTTTTCAGTAGCACCTGTAGGTTCAATTTTTGTACCCATGGTTACCCTATACAACCCTTTGTGTTTCAAATGAATCTCCATTTTTTTTTCCAACCAAAATAGTTGAATGGATTAAGGGGTGAAATATTATGTGTATCCATGACATAAAATAGCAATATATACTCTCAAATAAAAAAACAATGCTCGTTGATCTCAAAAAAATAGCCTGATTGCACGCTTCCCAAGAAAATGACTGAAAAGGTAAAGGCTGAGATCAAACAAGAATATCAGATACCTGGTAAAAAAATCTGAAAAAATAGGTCTAATATCTGTGTAGAGCACTGAACCAACTTTCCAATGCCTATTTTTTTTTAAAAACGGAGCCAGGACACAAAAGTTACGCCTCCCAAAGTGAAAATAGCAACTTCTGGCATGGAAAAAAAAACACCAAAACGTAAAAAACAAAAAATCAAACCACCACCACTATGAAGTTCGTCGAACCAGCTTTCTGACGATATCTTGTTTTTGAAAAAAAGCCTTCGTTTGCAAAAGTTACACAAAAAAGAAAAAAAGGCCTATAACAAGCACCTTTGACACTAAACAAGTGCAAAGATCTGGCTCCTTCCTTTCGGCACCCAGTCCTACATATGACCGCTGGCTACAAGGGGCTTTAAAAAAGTCTGCCGGTGTTGGGAGCGCTGGGGCCTAGTCACCCAGGTGACCTCTGGCTCAACGAAGGAGAGGTTGGGGGCTTGACTAGGCGCAAAGGACTGAGACCCAGTCCTCCAAAGGACCATGAGCTAAGCCCTTAGGGGCGGATGAACCCAGAGCAAATAGTCGATGGAGAGGGAAGCGGTGGTGGATAAAGCCACTGCTACATGCGGTGAATCCCGGTGGTCGCCACCTGCAGGGGTGGCATGATTGAAATAAACGAGGCACTGATTTTACAAATTTTTTTATTTTTTTTAATATTCCTACCTCGATCTGTGTGCCCTGGGGCCGTACGACCTTGGGGCTAAATTTTTTTTTCCTTTTTTTCATCTTTTGCCAAAATCGACGAAACGAAAGGCGTTTCTGGGGTTTTTGGACGCTATGATCGCGATGGCAACGTCTGTTTGGCCCAAAAATGCACAAAAAAATTGTGTACACCCAGATCCACACAAAAACAACCTAGCTTCAAACCCTTGCATAGAAGAAAATTTTGTGAGAGTATATCTTCAAAAACACGAACAGGCAGCAATAGGTTTGGAGCTCTGATACCATGTAGAAGTTGAAAAACCAACTTCACAGTCCCCAAGAATCACCTGCAAGCAATCACCTACCACATGGAATAGATATTAACAAAAAAAAAATGAAGAGATGTTCTGTAAACCCTTAGAGAAAATTTGTGCAAGCAAAAACCAAAATAATGATTATTTAAAGTAATTGTTTTACAAATAATACAAAAGCCTTCAAAAAGGAAATCATGCACCGCCCTAATCGTATCTTGAGCAAAAAGACAGCTCAACAAGATAAGGATAATAATTAACCTAGGAAATTAAATATGCCTAAGTAAACTTATGCTAAAGTGTAATTAAATAATTAATTACACCAACAAGCACTTCCCATATGTACTATCAACCTTTAAACCCATTTCTTCCATGATCTTTACTGGCATTACATTGTTCAAGACCCCTGAGTCTATCGTGCAATTTCTAAGCAACTTAGCATCAATGATCAAGCTTAGAAAGAATGGATTCACATGGATTGGATTGGCAGTAAGAGTGGTTCCCAGATATATCTTGGGATTTTCATTGATCACTACTTTGAACTCACCATTCTTTTCTTGGCTTGTGATTGCTTCAAGTTGATCAACTATCACTTTATCCTTCCCACTAGCAACAATACTATTGATAAGAGCAAAAGTCTTATTCTTATTCTCATCAATCCTCATCATTTCTAGGAATGAGACTGTGACCTTGAATTGATATAATACCTAAAACATATCTACTGGAGAATAATTTGGTAACTCAAGGAGTATGAACTCTTGAGGAATTACCTTATCACCTTGTCCTTGAACCTTGTCAACATTGGGTTTCACATATTTGGCCTTCTCAGCTTGAGGAACCACTTCACCATCAATTTTTGCCTTAGTGCTCTTTGGCCCAAATTCTCATCTCTTTACCCTCCTTGGGTTTTGTCTCTTCTTTCTTGTTCTCTATTTTTTCTCCTTTGTTTCCTACATTTTTTTCCTTAATAAACAAGCTACCCGAGCTACCCTGATTACCACTCATAGTTGTATTCCTTAAATGATAATCACTCCTTGCCTTAGTAGCCAGTACAATTGTGTATCTTTCAATTTCCTCATTTGAGGGTCTCCTCAAAGAAACATTATCTGATTCAAGAGTATAGACCATGCATTCATTCTCTCCTTCATCTAAGAAAACTTTTTTATGATAAGAATTCACCTCCTACCTCTGAACATCCACATCACTCCTATTAGGTTCATCATCTGAGGAATATTCCTCACAACCAAGGTCTAATTTAGTCATGAGTACATTTTTCATTTCATCTTGTTCCTAAAGAAGGTCAGATCCTACTTGATTATCTTGAGATTCTTCCATTGATATTGGCACAGCACATTGTTGTGAAGAATGAGGCATTTGACACACTAAACACCAAGGCAAGTCTTCTATAACATTGGTGGAATTATTTTACAAAGGATCAGGTGTACCCTAGACATTCTTCTTATTATTATTAATTGGCTTCCCATTATGCCAATTTGTATGATAGGGGAATCCTGCAATCTTGGGGGCCTTTCATTTCTCTGGAATTGCAGCTTGTCATTCTTGGTTTCCTTTTGTAGTAAGCTAAGAACCTAATCTAGCTTCTCATAGGGAGATGCAGTTTTACCAGCCTTATCATTTTGAGCTTGTTTTTTGAAGCCTTGGGGTCTTCCCTTCTTCCTATTTTACCAGAGGCTCTCCTGTTGTTTTCAATGTTGACTACCATCTTATAGGCCTCTCTCAAATTTTTTGGATTCTTATCTCTAAGTAGATAACACATCTTTCAATCATAAGTGTTGGAATAAGTCACTAAACATGCATCAGCATTAGGTTGTAGCTAAACATGCATCAGTATTAGGTCGTAGATAACTAGGGACTCTAATCATAGCTTTCTGAAATCTTGTGTTGAATTCAGTGACCGACTCATTATGTCCTTTAGTGATGTTATTGAAATCATTCAACTTGAACCTAGGATCAGTCTAATCCCCATACTGATCTCTGAAAACTCTATAGAAAGACTCCATTGAATCAATACTTGCATTAGGTAACCCCATGTACCAATCCCTTGCATCCTTGGTCAAGGATTGCATAAAGTATTTCATGGAAACATCATCATCCCATTATTCAAAATATTCCACAAATCTTTGGAAGGATTTCAAGTGATCTTCACCACTAAAATAATTATTACTGATAAACTTAGGAAGATGCTTCCTTGCATTATCTGGGACAGGGTTTAGATAGCTAGAAATATTGTCAAAACACAATTTCCTATACCTATCATTTTTAGGTGGCCTCCTCGAATGTTTGTCCCTATGAGTATCCCTTTGTTCATCATCCTTCTTATTGTCAGATTGATTTGCATTCGTACCTCTTCCACTTCCACGATTACCACCACCCTTTTTCTTATCTTCTTCATCATCCTCATAATAAGAATTACTATTCTTGTTACCTCCTCCACCTCCACCACCCTTATTTCCATTACCACCTCCAATAGGAGTATGTCCTCTCGACTTATTCTTGTGAGGTCCACTATCATTTTTCCCAAAACTTGAAGACTCTGGAGTTGGTATAGACATTTTAAGGAATGCAATATTTATGGCCATTTCTGCACTAGCTACTTCAATTTCAGCCTTCTTCAAGTCTTCCTGCAACTTTTCATTTACCAATTGCAATTTCATGAGTTCAGGATATGGGGGTTATTTACAAGAGTTTTGGAAAATAAGGTGTGGGTACTTTTATTAGTATTGGTAGTGAATGTATTGAAAGTATTCTTTTGGGTATGATCCATGGGTTTCTTCCCATGATCTACAAATGATGTTTTCTTGGGAGGATAAGTGGTTTTAGTAGTGCTAACATTTTTTGTATAAGTGCTAGCAGCAGAGGTTCCCATCTAAACTATTTCCTTAGGAATTTCAGGGGTGATTTGGGCTACTATTTTAGCAGCATTCTCTTCATAAGCTTTACGCTTAGTAGCATCCTCTCTCATTTTCTCAACTCTTTGTCTCCTAGCATCCCTTTCAAGCTACTTGGATCTAACCCTATCCTCCTTTTCCTTCAATGCCTTTAGTCTCTTCTTTTCTTCTTGCTCAACAAGCCAATTTTCTTCTTCTTCCAAGTCTTGCATGTCCTTGCCTATATCTTCCTCATTTTCTAAGAAGTCTCCATACTCACTTGATGTAGGGGTGTGAAAGGTTTGCTCAACTAGATCTTCCTCAGGGAGAACAAGTGTTTCCAGATTAGGGAACTCTCCCCTTGGGTTAAATTTTCCTCCATGAAAAATAGATCCAACTCTTGGTGTTGGTGGTTCTGGGAATTCCTTACTCCTACCCAAAAATTCCCACCTAGCTTCTTCTATAGAAATATCAATCTCATTATCAAACACTTGTTCAATAGGAAAACTTCCCTAACCTCCCTCAGGTATTCCACCCTCATTTGAATTCTCATTGGCATTTACACTATTTACTTCATTATTGAACGTAGGCGATGCTCCAACAAGAGATTCGATAGACTTACCCGATTCAGTAGTTTTCTTCTTCCATAGAGGTTGTTTATCCTTCACAGGTTTAGATTCTAACTTCTGCTCATGATGTTTGTTTGTGTGACTTCTAGTTTTCTACATGGTGTCAAATGTTGTGTCAAAATCCTTCTCCTTAGGTTCCCTTCAAGATCTTGTCGTCGTACTGGTATGAGAAACTTCAGAGTCACCACCCAGAATGCTAGGAAATAAAATTTGATTATATTTTGACTTGTTATTTGTGACCTCGGAGAAAATTCTAAACATAACTCGACATAGTATGACTGAACTGACCAAAATCTAACGCATAAATTGATTATGATGTATGTAACTTTAAGATTTGAACTAATAATTCTTCCAATGAAGACTAAAAAACACTTAACTCTGACTGTACTAGATTTGCAAAAGAGACATAAAATTTAAGAAAGGTCCCTAATAGAGTCACCAATCTATTGGCTCTTTTAAATACCAACTAGATCTTCAAGGAAACCTATGGATTTTCCAATTCAAATGATTTGCAACCTAAAAGGGTTTGGCCAATGAATGAGAGAAAGCGATTAAGTTTTCCTCCTATACTTTGGGTTCTGCAAGACCCAGGAGGGTGATCCCACAATGCACTTATAACATTCCTTCATAAGATCTCTATGTGCATTGCATATTAAGCATAAACATTCTCATATCTATGACTCTACAAGTGAAAATTTGCAAAGAATTGGCAAAACGTTTACACATTTATAACTTGGAGTAGAGAATGGGTAACTTTAATAAAAACTACAACAACCATCAGCATTATGAGTATGATTTTAATTAGATGAATTTCTCTTTGACATGATCCAGTTGATCAGATATATTTGGATTTACTTGATGCATAGAATCAATCCATTATCCTAGGGTGATGGGGTAAAATTCACAACATAATGTAATATATAAAGAAAGGAACTTGACATTTATAGACTATTATGGATTTTCATAACAAATTCATAACTCAAACCTTCCAAATAGAATATACTTAAAGATCCTATGAATTAACTCATAAACCAGTGACTGCATTCAAGTGTTTTAATCAGCTACTTGAATTGAAGCATAAATGCAAACACACATCCAACCATATTAATTGGAGACCAATAAAAAAATCCTTGATCATTTCATTGTTAATTCATGAACAAATACATAGGAGACAATCTACATGAAACTTTCCATTATCGACTTTCAAATGCTATATTTTTTCCAAAACATTTAAGTTGATTACGAATACATACTCATAACCTAAGACTCAACAAGTAATTCTATATCAATTGTATGCTTGTTACACTTCATGGAAATACTTTCTAAAACTACCTTAGCTCAACGAAAATTTTCAAATACCCCTTACACAATTGCCTTGAATTCCCTTTTATAAGATCAAGGGAGCAGACAAGCTTAAGGCTATTCGTCAGTCACATTACATTTTAATTTGTATTTCAATGTATTTCATTTCATTTCAACCCCTTAGGTGGTTATATTTACACATGAAGAAATGGGGGGGGAAATACAAAAGGACAAAAAACTTGTAGAAACTTACTGAATTCGTATCCTCATTGTTTGAGAATTCCATGTCACCATCTCATTCAGAAAAAAGGAATGAAAAATGGAAAGAGAGAAAGTTGGATGGAATACCACGTGCATTTTAAAACTAAGAGGATATAGATTTTTTCTTAAATATTTATTCAAAGGCTAGACCTGTATTATACTTGACCATGCTCTATATCCACCTCACCATCTCTATGGTGTATTTAATATATTTATCCAACCAATCCTTATATTCATCCTTTGTGGGCTAGTTGATATCCAATAATTTATGCACCTTTGTGTTGTATGCATTATATCTTGCATCAATTACTACTCAGGCTTCTTTCACAAGCGTTTCCATGTCTATCTGGATCCTAATGAGATTATCAATTAAACCATTCAGCACAGCTAAGTCTAACTTATCATCAATGTATATTCTTTGTGGACCTATAGCAGTTTGATGCCTAAAGAAATTCCTCCATGGTGCATACTCTTTGAGTATTCCATCTTCATTAAGGATCTTGGGAACACCTTGTTCCTTCATATCCCTAAAGGCCTTGATTTTACCTTGCAGTTACCCACCAATCCTTTCATGGAAACCTATGACTTCACAAATCATTTCAATTCCTCTTATTATGTGTGGAAGATTTGTTGGAGCTTCAAGGTCTTCCTTTTCATTTGCTTGAATCTCCCTTAAACTATTCAATCTACTACTCCATTTATTCGAAGTGTTCTACAAAACCTCTTGAACATGTTGGAACCTTTCAAATGCCTCATGTATTCCTTTATAAGTTGACCATGTGGCTTCTTCTTTAAGGGTTGGTTTGGTCAATTTGTGGCCTAGGATTTCTTTAGCCATATCCTTTGTAATCTTGTTCATGTTCTCCTAGAGCTTATTCTTCTCAGACTTGCCTGCTTGGAGCTCACTCTTCAATGCATTAATCCTCAATTTTAAGGTATCTTTATCTTGTGCTGAAATACCAAATGGATAAGTAGGCAAGGTCTTCTAACTTACCTTGACCACAGTAGCTTTCACTTTGTTAAACTCTTCAACCAGTTTGTTATGCCTCTCCAACAATTTCATATATTTGGCTTGAGAGATTTCTACAGTGTCAACACTCAACATGGTCGTGTGCATTGTTAACCTTGTATCCTATGGAGTTATCATTTCTGAAGCTCTTCCTATAATCAAGTCTCCTGAAAGGCCAGTCATGGTTCTCCTGAGTCTACACCTCCCCGAATCGGGCGTTAATGACCAAATAGCTTGTGCATGTAAACTAGGGCTAAACCCTGAACCAAAAGTTTTCTCATCAAAAGTCTCCTCAGAAACCATAGCATTTGGGTCATTCCTAATTGCATCTAGAGCAATTATTGATGATAGATTCCATCCTGGCATCACCAACACCCCAGTGTCATTGACCAATCTTCTAGCTTCCATAGGATTCATTTGCTCAATTTCTTGAATAATTTTTTCTTCAGTCTTCTTTTTGACTTCTTCCTGTTGTGAAGGATCCACTCCCTCCTGAGCCTTTTGTATCCTCTCATTTATTTCCTGAGCTTTCAGCTCATTAATGTACTCTCTAAATTATTTGGATTTCACAAAGGAATCATCCTCAAGAAATTTGGCAAAAGCTAGAACCATTGCATTATTGTCCTAGCTTTCATCATATTCCCAAGGTACTAGCCTATCATTTGGAACAAATGGTTCCATTACATCTCCAACATTAGGGTGTGAAAAATCATGATCTACTCCTTGCTCAAGAGGCACTGATTCAACAGACAATTGTTGTAGATTTCCCTCATCACCATGTGTTTCATCAATATTTGCAGAAGGAAACTCCATAACAGGAGTATCCTCAATGTCCATTGGTTGTTGTTGCACTTCTAATGCTATGGGTTCCTTTGGTTGACCACAAGTTTTTAGTAAATTCTCTTGCAAAGCCCTTTGAGCTAGCTACTCTACTTGTTGCACCATCTCTAGAAAAGTACCATCATTAAAATCACTAAGGACCAATTCCATCCTTTTAAATTTGTTAGTGAGGTGCTTGTAAGGGCTTTCATAGTAGAAATTTTGGGTAGAATCCCTATGCTTAACCTCAGCAATATTCATCCAAATCTTTTCTCTATCCTGGAAAGTAGTAGATATTGGAAAGTTCCTTATCACATCCTCTTTGAAGTAGAAACTATGAGGTCCATACCCTAATATTCCCCTTTTTATATTTTCTTTGTTGATGACTCTTTCTGGATCAAACTTTCTAGTAGGGGCTACATTCATTCTCATATTATTGATCATTATGCCAAATACCTCATATGTTTATATTTCCATGACAACAAAATAATCAAAGGAGAAATTTGATGCAATGATAGAGGCCTTTCTAGAAAACCTTAAAATTCTCTGCATCACTATGATCCATTTACCACATTATCTCAATGAAATCTAGCCTATAAGAGACAAACCTAGGCAATATATGTGGCACCATAGGAGTCCCATAACACTTGATGATTGTGCAATTCTCATACAAATATCAATCTCCCCAATTGCACTCATATTTGGGGTCATCACCACATTCTCTTGGTCTCAATAATGCTTGAATTGTTTTAGAAATTCACTCAACTGGAGCCACTCCCATTTGTACCAAAATGGTATGCTTTATGGTGTTGCAGAATCCAGCATAGTTTGAATTTTGGCAATGCAAATCCTAGATGTATGTCAACATTTGGATAGGCAATCTATTACCCCTTTCATCCACTTGTCTTAGTTTCATGGCTTGACCAAAAACTTCCCTTCCCTGATATAATATCTTATGCATTAGTAATGAATAATGTTTGAATGTTAATGGGGTTCTCCTTTCCTTCAACCTCATCAAATCATAGTGTAACTACTTAGCAACTCTGTTGGCATAGTCGAACCATGTATGATTGTTTTTATGTTTGAATATCCATGACCATAACTAATAGGGGTGATGTTATCCTTCCATCACATTTCACTCCAAGCACCTGACACAACATAAAGTATTTGTATCTGAAATAATCTATGAATTCTTCACAATTCAGTGGTTCAACTTCTTTGATTGAAAACACAAAACCCTTCTCTTATCTATGCTTTGGCAGTTCACCTCTTTGGAACCCAACCCTGTGTTCAGCATATTCCTTCTACAATTTTTCCATATTAATCTTTTCACTAGCATTGAGATTCAATCTGAAGACCTCTATAACTTTACTTTTCATTATTTCCAAGATTCTTTTACCATCAGTGTTTGTAATTACCCTATTTACATCGTCATATCTATCCATGAAGTGCAGCATTAATTCTACCTCCATGAAAATGTTAGGGACAACCAATTTACCCAAATCAAAAACTCCATACATTCCGACCAGTATGTTGAGCGTCTCTTCTTGTGAAAGCATACAAAAATAATTCCCATCTAGGCTCTGGCACAGCAATTTCACCAATTCCAGCTGCAAGGTCCTTGAAATTGATGGTTAGTATTCCTTCCCTGTAGCCTTCCTACTGCTTTCCTTGACATCTGTCAGCTAGAACTTGTCCATGAAATGGACATAGTCCTTAGGTTGGCCCTTTTTCTTCTCAGTTCCTTCAAATGTTTGGGGTGGGTCATGGGAGACCTTTTGTTTCTTCTTCTTAGGTGTGGTTTTCTAAGATGACGACTCACCAGGTTGACTCATATTGGCTTCCTTAGGGCTTTCAGGCTTGAATTCAAACTAGGTTTTAGAGTTGATATTCTATTCTTGACATCTTATACTTGAATTCAAATACAATTCTACCATTTTTCTTTTATTCCAATTAGAAAACTACACATAGTCAAGAGAAACCAAAAACCCTAATTCATTCTTGAAAATAACCAAGACATTTTGATTTAATGTTCCAATTCTTGCAAAATAACAAAAAAAATCAGTGGGATTCAATGATGGCTTACTTAGGAAAAACTCCTCTGCAACTTTCTTTGGCCTCAACTCTAGTTGCTTTAAACTCTTCTTCAGCTCCTCAAATGTCAGAATTAGAGAAAAATGCAAATACAAACACTTTTAGATGAATTTGGTTGAGTACGTTCACCATTAATGGCACAAGGAAGCTCGTGTGAGAGAAAAATTACTCTATCAGTTGGTTGTTCCCATTGGAATTTGAGCCATTGATTTGTTAATGTGAAAATTCCATCCAACGGTTCATATCATTCCATAATCTCCACGGGCCTCTACCAGTGATTTGATACATACTTGATGAGCTAAGGAGTTACCACATGTACTCCATATTCTACGAGTATTGCTCATCACGTCTTCCATTTTTGCATTGGGATCGCATCAAGCGATGGCTTAGAAGCCAGCGATGAGATATTAGCCATTGATCTAGATCATGAGAGGATCTTAGCCAAAGACCTAAATTCCATCGCTCATTGTTTGTTTACTCTTCATCAAACAATCTTAACTCATAATAGATTGAGCCCGCATGATGGAGAGAAACTCCACCCATCGGCGGTCGCAGGTTCCCTTTTTGATAGCATGAGATAAGCGGTGATAGTGATAAGGCCAGCGATGGGTTAAAAACTTAACTACATCTCTCATCAGGGGTTTCTTTCTAGCAGCGGTAATGAAACATGTGATGGGTGATGAACCAAGCGTGGTAGGAAAAATAGTGTATCTCTCATCGCATGATGAATATGGGCTACTACAAAGTAACACGCGATGAGCGATGAACCGCCAACAACAAACTTAAGTAATGCTAAAAGGCACATGAGCATAAGTTGTTTAAAAAGGGGACTTCCTAGACATGATAGGTGACCTAAATTTTGGGTCCGGTTGAACAATGACAATGGATACCATAAGGTGCCACTTAAGTAATTGGTAACCTGATGTAACCAGTCAATGAGAGAACATAAGCCAAAGGATAACCAACAGTGCCAATGTAAATAAACTCTTAAACCCTAGACCTTAATGGCAATAGGATATGAGCAAACAGAAATGTGGCCATGAAATTGAAAGGACCATAAAAAAATTTAGGGTTCCACCATCTTGTTGGTGAATGATCCTACAACTACTTGTATTGTAAGTGTATTGTAATCCTCTTTAGATTTGATAATACATTGTGTAGTTTTTGGAGTGTTGAATTTTTCTCCTAAAATGGTTTTCCCATTGTAAATCATTGATTATATGGTAGGATTTTTTATCTATTTATATTGTCTATCTCTACTTTCTATAATATTTTTGAGTTAGTTTTAAATTTATGTATATGACTCCCTTCAATAATAATGTAGGAAGTTATTTCCATATACCTTGCTTCCTTACTAAGACAACTTTAAATATACTTCAAATAATTATAGAAAGCATAGAAACACATTCATAAATAGATAAATAATATAATGGTAACATAATGATTTATGTGGGGAAAACCCTTTCGGAAAAAAAATTTCACACTCAAAAAATTTCACAATGTATTATGAAATTTGAAAGAAGATTATAACACAATTGTAATACAATTATTTACGAGAGTGAATAAACATCCTACAAAATTTCATATTCAGTCAATTCCTCAAGCAAAAATCTATAAAAGATTATAATACATGAAACCACCTAATGAAACCCAAAACCATGAGTTAAAATAACTCTCAAATGTGGCACCCAAATTGGAAGGAAAATTACAATGCTCAAGTAATGGGGAATCAAATTTTCTACATAATAGTAAATTAAGTTTACAATTATAATGTCATCATAAACTCCCCAAATATAGAGCCCTATTTTTTTCTTCAAATCATGTTTATGGAATGTGCTATAGTAATGTCCAATATTCCCAATAACTCCCTTTATTCTTGGCTCTTACAGATCATAATATTTTTCATAGGTTGCTAGAGGATCCCACCGAACTAGGAAACTCAAATTTGTTATAGATAAGCATTTTAAATTCATCCTACAACACTCCAAAAAGTATCAAAATGTGGCATATGATTCCAACTCAAAATCCCATGCCCTATTTTAGTTAAACATAATCAAATAATGATAAAATGTGCAAATTTTGTATATTAATTATGATGAAATTTCAAATGATTAATTAATAGAATAAAACTTGTCAAGGTTAGGACACATTAATTCCCAAAAAATGGTCTCATATTGACCCTCACACTTGAATAACTTCATTTCCCATATTATTGAAATCTTCAAGGGCTCTAAAAAGATCTCTATTGATTCCTTTGCACACTCATTCTTTCTTCACCAGGACCAATTGGGTCTTTGGATTTCCTTCTTTATGGAAGGTTTTAATTAACTCATTATATGAAATTGGCCTTATGTAAGAGAAATAATTTCCTTCTATAGTTAATCCAAAAATGGAGGTAAGAGTGGAAAGTGTTACTTTAATTTTATTTCCTTTGGTAGTGGAGTGTGAACCATTGAAGTTTTGAATCAGTTATTCAACTATGGCATCATTTTAACCCTCAAAAAATTTTAGATAACCTATCCATCTCTCTACCTTCCAAAATTCTACAACTACTTCATCTTCTAGTAATGGCTACACTGCTTCTAACTCTATCTTTCATTTTAACCTATCTTTTGAATAGTGAGGTGGTGATATTGTATGAGGAATGAATAGTAGAGAGATGTTGGATGAGGATTTCATGGTTTTTACAATACAAAGAAAGTAATGCATGATTTTCTAAAGAGAATAATGATATGTTGAATAGTCAAAACAATGAGAAGGTAATTGAAAAACTATCACATCATCACCATGCAACACATTAGATTGTTTTTGCATGCATGATAATAATTTTTTTTTTTTAAACTATTATTACTTTGTGTCTCCCAATTACTTATCACATATCTATGAATGTATAAGTAATTATTGGATTGAGAAATCATGTATACATACTTCCCTTAAGTAATTTTATAGATATGTGGTTGGTTGATGGGTTGGGGTACTAAAGTGGATTTACTCAGAGTTAAAGGATATTATAAATATACCTAAAAATGAAATAATAGGATATGTACTTATTTTTACTTTAATTTATCCTCAACTTATTATTTTGAAATTTTTATTAAGAGAAAAAATGTATGACTCCAAAATTCTTGGAATGTGCCCTATGCTTTAAAGAGTTAGGTGAGCATGGGATTTAAACAAGAACAATATCTAGTATGGCAAAACTATGAGAAAAAACTAGAGTAAATTTGTGAAGTGGAGGCTCTAGGGTGCTAAAACAAAATTAAGACTTCAAAGTTATAGGTACAATAGAGACTCTAGATTTATCACTAAAAAGGTTTCTAGAGTTCTCACTAAAGCATACTATAGATTTTTTATTGAAAAGGGGGGCTAGGTGTTGAAGAAGGCTCCAAAGTTATTATTTAATTATTCTAAAAGGGCTCTCAAGTTATCATCGAAAAAGGCTCTAGAGTTCATGTTGAAATGGGCTCTAGAGTAATGAAGTGGAAAAGAACTTTAAAATAATGATGTTATTGAAAGTGATATAGAGTAATACAATTAAAATCTATGAGTAATGAAGCTTAAAAATACTTTAGACTGATGAAATGAAGTGAACTCTAGATTTATGAAACTAAGGTATCCAAATTAATATAATTAAAGGCTTGAAAGTAATTCACAAAAGTAATATCTAGAGTATTTAAGTGGAAATGACTCTAGAGTGATGAAATGAAATAGGCTTCAAATAAAACAGGTGGAACTATATTTTGGAGTACTAAATAGAATTATCTCTAGTTTAATGAAGCAACACAAGCTCCAAAATGATGAAACAAATGAAGATTCTATAGAAATGAAGGAACAAGCTCTGAAGTGATGAAATAGAATACACTTTGAGGTGATCCAACTAAAAGTGGTACCAAAGTGATGAATTAGAATACACTATATAGAATGATGCAACTGAAAGTGACTCCAAAGTGATGAAATAGAGAGAAAATTTACCACTTATTGGTTTTCAACTCTTCTTTTTTATTGGAAGAAGAATTACTATTTTTAGTTTTTAGCTATTATTATTTTTTACAAATATTCAACTTGTAAATTCAGTAGTTCATTAGAGTGGGAGAGATACCATATTAATAACATAACTTTGAGTATGACAAAAAAATATTTTTAAATTCCTCCTTCATGGCAAGGAATTGGTATACACAAAATCTATGTTCATTTACTAATAATATTCTATATTCTGCATCAATTGGTATTAACTATATTGCTCTATTTTTTAATACTTCATTCACCTCAAGTGGTCCTAACCAACAAGTGCATAATTTTCCTTTGAATTATTTGTATTTGAAATTAAAAAAAGGACAAATATCTTGTCTTGAATTACCTTTTCTTCAATATGATGATCATGTCATGTTGTCCACCACTTTTGATTGAGATTTGTGTGTTGGAGTGATTTCATCCTAATTTAATCCAACTTATTGAACTAGATAATCCTTTCACTTTTTTATTGCATTAATCCAACCCCATATATATGTTGATCTACAACTCATATGGACCAGCTAGGACTCAAACCTAGGACCTTTCACATTTTTTTTGGAGTGCTCTACCAACTGAGCTACTAGCCCCTCTTTGGCTAGCCCATCACCAGTCTCTATGTGGCTTATTTCCAACACCCCCCCTTAATTCACATTGTTGGTGCTTGGGGCTTCTAGCCTAGATTTGATACCACTTGTTGAAAATAAGGTGAAACAAAGATGCAATATTAACTTATGTATGTGTATTCAAATCTAAAAATAAGATTACCAAATCTGATTATATGTATGTGATTGCACATTCAACATAATAGAAAAATCAGCAAACAAATATGATGCTAGATTTACATGGAGAAACCCTTTTGGGAAAAAACTCCACACAAGAAAAGAGGGAAAGTATAGTATTTATCTTCACAAGAGAGATACACCAAAATACACTTCCTTGTTGATCTCCTACAACTCAAATGCTTCCATACACCTAAAAATAACACAATATAATACTACCGTCTCAAGGCTTCAATTTATAGAACTTGTGGGAGGCAAAACCACAATGGTAAACTGAAACAAGAGATGCCAAAGCCAATTGTAAAAACCCATGCCCCTTCCTTGGAAAATAAAGAGTCATGATAATAAATTAATTAATGTTCATAAGGCTTCAACATGGGTTCCTAATCCATGGCCTCTTCATCTTTTGGTATCCTGGATTCTCTAATGACTGTTCAACTTCCAGATGGAGAACCAATGGACACATGTTTCCCTCCAAAATTGGCGCCCTACTCAAGACCCATCACATTCCCAATGTAAAAACCTAGGAGGGATAATTTTATCCTCTAGTGACATGTAACCTCCACCAATATTAAATTTTCTCTTGAAAATACAATTATAATAATGTCAATATTGCATACATTTCTTACCTGTCCCCTAGGACACTTTCCAAGAAATATGGAGACATAAAAAATGGCATAGGTTTTCTAGTTAAATGTCACCTATCCTAACATTCTCCCACTTGAAATTATACATTACAATTACATCCAAGAGATACAAATAATAAATCAAGTAAATTTATCAAGTCTCATGGCCTTCCTACACCAAGAGAACTTATCCATGGCCATTGGCTTTATACAAGAATCTACAACATTATCCAAATTGTCAACCTTGTCAATCAAGACCTTACCATTATCAACCATATATCACACAAATCGATACTAAATATCAACATGCTTAGTATGACCATGATACATAGGATTTTTGGCCAAACAAATATCACCTTGACTATCACATCCAATCCTCGCTATCCTACAATCAAAACCAATGGCAATAAAAAGTCTCTATAAGCATACCACTTCCTTAGAGGTATGTGTAGCAGACATATGCTCTGCTTCAATGGTGGAAAAAGAAACTATAGGCTATCTCTTACTCATCCAACTCACTATTCCTCCAAACAAAGTAAATACATAGCAGCTAGTGGACCTTCGACTATCCAAGTCACCTACCAAATCTACATCAACAAACCCTTGTATGTCCAATGACTTGACCACATCATCAATACCATGATAAACCAAATAGTAATCTAAATCACCACTTAAATATCTAAACACCCTCTTAATAAAATTCCAATGTTCTTTGCCAATGTTAGACATAAACCTACTTAGAACTCCCACTGCTTGGGCTATATCTGGTCTAGTGCAAACTATTGCATACATTAAACCACCAATGGCACTAGCATAAGGAACATTAGACATGTCCTAAAAATCATTATCATATTTAGGAAACATGTCCAATCTTGACTTAGTATCAACCGGAAATGGAATATTAACTGGATTACAGTCATGCATATTAAATCTTCACAAAATTGTATCCACATACTTACTCTGACTGCATATTAAATCTTGACAAAATTGTATCCACATACTTACTCTAACTTAACCAAATATTTTTGTGAGCCCGATCTCTATTAATTTTCATTCCAAGAATATATATTGTAGCCCCCAATTCCTTCATATCAATTTTCCATAAATTTGTGTCTTGAGCTCCCTAATCATCACCTTACTATTATCCATGAATAACATATCCTCAATATACAAGAAAATGATTAGAATATGACCATCAATAACTTTAGTATAAACAAATGATTTTCCTCACTCTTAAGAAAACCCAAATTCAATAAAAAAATTATCAAACTTTTGGTACCACATCCTAGATGACTATTTCAAACCATACAAAGATCTCTTCAACTTGCAAATCAATTGTTCATTTCCTTTCACAACAAAACCATTAGGCTATCACATATAAATTTCCTCCTCAAGATCCTCGCGCAAAAAGGTAGTTTTAACACCCATTTGCTCTATCTCAAAATCACAACAAATAGCAATAGATAATAGGAATCTAATAGGAGTTAATTTAGAAATGGGAGAGAAAACTTCACCAAAATTAACTCCATTTCTCTGAGAGTAGCCCTTAGCCATTAATTTGGCCTTGTACTTCTCTAACCAACCATACATGCACCAAATTTATTTTTAAATACCCACTTTAAACCAATGGGATTTCTTCCTTTGGGAAAACTAACAAGATCCCAAGTGTCACAACTATTCAAAGCCATCATCTCCTCCTACATGGCTTGCAACCAAGACTCACTTTCCTCCAAAGAGAGAGCCTCCCTAAAATATCTAGGTTCATTATCATTACTCAACAAATAAAATACACAACAGTAATCTGATGGGCTATACCTCTCAACTGGATTTTGTTGCCTTTGGACCTCCTATTGACATTACATGCCCCCCTTTGATGTGCCATCATTGATAACCAATCTCAGAGATCCCCCATGGGCCATCTTGCATGTTTTCTCCTTGAAGTTTCCTAAATTTTGCTAAGTCCCAAAATTTTAGGTTTTCATGTTGTCTCTTACTCGCTTCCTTCATTCCTTCTCCATCACTCCTCCTTTCCCATCTTTCCTCTAAGTGATTCAACCTTCGACCTTCGATCTTCCCTCTTCCCTCTTATCGCTTTCATTTCACAAGGTGTAAGCCTTCCTCCTGACCTCTGACCTCCAATGGTGTGAGGTCCAACCTCTGAAGTCTCATCTTTTTCACTTTCTTCCTTCTTTCCTTCTCACTTTCCCTCTTTTCTCTCAAAATTTGACTAAGTGTCAGGGTTTTGAGTTTCCTCCTTCAAACTTCCACTTAACCTCTTACCTTTCTTTGTTAAGAGGTATCTCATCTTCCTAAACCCTTGCATTCCCTCTCTTCTTTGTGGTTTTGTTTCTTCTCCTTCGTCCATGCATGAGGTAAGTTGTAAGGTCGGCGCTCAACTCCCGACCGCCCAATCGCTGATTTCTGACAAATGATTTTTTAGGGGTCCAAACCATTTAATTCATTTTCATGCTTGTAAAGGTCATTTTTCAGGCTTGATGCCTCGACCTTCATGCATTTTGAAGTATTTTTTTGGGTGACATTTTTTATGATCGATTTGACTTTTGAGTGGCTTGTCTTGGTTCCTGGACTTCAAGGACAACATTAATTTTTTCCCTCACCTTCTACAAGTGGATTTCATGGGAACCCATGCCCATTTATTGTTGTTTGTTGAATTTCTTGGTGGATTTATGCTCTAGTCATATCTTTCACGAAATAGCTCCATTATTACACACATAGTCTTTTTTGCTAACCCTAGTTAGGGTTAGGGTTCAACTTGTGCTTCTAAGTTATGCCTAATCTATAAAGGAAAGAAATATCATTTTCAAGGTTCTTCTTCTACAAGTTGTTCTTTCTTCCTCTGGCTCCTCTAGGGCTTTTCTTTGGCAGACTTGCATTTTTGCATCCTTGTTAATGTAAAGATTGGCTTTTTACCTCTACATCAATGGAATGGATCAATTTTTACTCTTCTCGGCTCTTTTGTGTTTGAGTAAGTTTATTACCTTGCATATCTAAGTGTTTTTTGGTATTTTTCATGCATGTATATTGTGTTAAACTGTTTATAATTGTTGGTTGTGAAACCCTCTCTCCTTCCAATGCCTTTTCAACCCCTAACCTTCTTGTATGCCTCTAAAATTCAACCAAACAAACAGTTATGAAATTCCCCTTGCCCCTCTTCAATGATGTATTGTGCAATATTGGTCAGGAAGAACCAACCTTTCCATCTTGGTATACCACCTCCATTTCCCTTTCATGCATTTCTTCTCCCCTTTTCCCCTATGAGTTGTTAGACTAGGGTAGTGGTAGGTTTTCATGTAGTGTTGGGTTGGACCAGCACTTTGCACTTGGATTGAAAAAGGAAGTTGGCCTTCTTTGGAGATTCAACCTCATATGCGCAAAGGACCCACACCTTGAGGTTGTTTCCATTGTGTCATTGGAATGCTGAGCTTCATGCTTAGCAGGGTGCAATTTCATGTGACAACACCACCTCAAGTTAGGAATAATGGGATCTACATATTCTTCTTTTGTGTGCTCATATTGCACATACTTTGAACTATCTAAACCCTCTTCTTCTTCTCCATCCTTGGATCCATTTAAATTTTCTTCCACATGTGTAGGTCTTCTTACTTCTCAATATTTGTATCGAAGTGCACTATCTGTGTATTATCTTTATCCTTTGGTTGTTCTTCTCTTGATTAAGCTCCAAATTCCTTGAAAATCGCATCTTTAGAAAATATTATTTTATGGGTTAGAGGATTCCAAAGCTTATAACCTTTTACATTCTCACCATAACCAAAAAATATGCATTTTGTTCTTTTGGATCCAATTTAGATCACTTCTCTTGAGGCACATGAATAAAATCCTCACAACCAAAGACCCTAAGTGTGAAACAAAAGGATTTCTACCTATCCACACTGCATAAATAGTTTTATCAACAAGATTTGAACAAGGATATCTATTAATTAAATAACAAGCAATACCAACTGCTTTTGCCCAAAAATATTTATCAAGCTTAGCACTACTTAAAATACTCTTAACTCTTTTCATTAAGGTTCGATTCATTTTTTCTACTACCCCATTTTGTTGGGGAATATAAGGAGTTATCTTTTGCTAAAAAATGCATGAATGCTTACAAAGTTGATCAAATTATTTGAAATAATATTCACCCCCATTGTTAGACCTCGACACTTTTATTTTATAATCTGCTTTCTTTTCAACTAAGGCCTTAAATTCCTTAGACTTAGTGAAAACTTCAAATTTTGAATGCATAAAATAAATCCAAGTGCATCTTGATACATCATCAAGGAAAGAGACATAATACCAAGATTTACCCAAAGAGTCGACATCCACTAGTCCACATACATCCGAATGAATAATCTCTAATAATATCTTTGCCTTATTAGTTCCACTAGAAAATAATGATCTATTTTGTTTGTCAAACACACAATGTTCACAAAATTCATTCTTGCCAATAGAATTTAATCAGAAATATTATCAACCAATTTTTTGTTTAAAATAGTTTTAAGTTGTTTTTCACCTATGTGGACCAATCTATGGTGCCACAACATACATGTACTTTTAGTGTTAGTTACATTGGCAAAGTTACTTAAAGTAGAGGTGTATAGCCTAAACAAAGTCCCTATTTGAGATCCTTTAGCTATCACCAACCTCCCTCTTACCAACCTACAACCAAACTTATTGAATGTCACATGCATTCTAGAATCATTTAACTTGGACACTGAAAGTAATTTCTTGCAAGCCCTATAATATGCAAAATATTATCAGGATTTTTAATCCTCACATCACTAAAACAAAACTTTACCTTTCCCTTACCAATAATCCTCTTTGTGTTGTGTAACCAAGAAAAAATTATCCCCCATCATATTCTTTGTAGTTATTAAACCACTCCTTGTGAGGAATCATGTGGTAGGAGAAACCTGAATCAATAAGTGAAGCATCATCACTAATAGTGTTAGCTAAAATAAACAAAGCATCAGAATCATCATCAAAGAAATTTTTTGTTAAGGAATAAAAATTATTTTTCTTATTCCTACATTTTTTTCTTCGCATTCCCTCTTTTACCACAATTCCAACACTTTACTCTACTCATTCTAGGGGTTTTAAAAATTCCTTTTAAACGTGTCCCTCTTATTCTCCCCTTTAGTCCCTTTCTCTTTGGACCTACCCCACACATGCAAGGCATATTGGGAGCCAACATTCATGGACTTTTTACTCACCTCCTCTAAAATAAGTATGGAGATCATGCAGTCCATCTTTTGTTATATAATGCCACTACTTATGACAATAATTATATTTTCCCAAGATTCGAGAAAAGAACAAAGAAACAAGATTTATTTATCTTCATCTTCAATTTTAACATCTACAGATGAACTTGACATATAATTAGATTAAAATTATTTAAATGATTTTCTATAGATTCACCATCTTTCATTTTTTAAGAATATAATCTTATTTTGAGATATAAATTGTTAGACAAATTGTTAGTTTGATATATATCACCTATCCTTTTTCACAACTTATGTGTGATGCCTTTTGTGGAGACATTCAAAAGGACAGAATCTATAAGACACAAATGAATAGTTCCTCATGTTTTTATCTAATTTTTTCCAAACATCATCACTCATTGCAGCTATTTTAGTTGCTTATGAAACTAGAAACTGTTGATCTCTCTCTTCTAGGAGATCCTTCATCTTTAAATTTCACACCTCATAGCCCATTCAATTGAACTTATCAATATCTTGGTGAGAGGTAGAATCCATGGTATATATTCTTATTCACAAATCTATAACATAACACAAAAAAATCTCCTGTTGTAGCCAAAAACCTCCAACACTTAAGAGAAAGACATTCCCTTCTAAACAAAATCATTAACTCTGATTCCAAATTTTGAGCTACAACTCATATGGACCAACTAGAACTCGAACCTAGGACCTTTCATTTGTTGTTGGAGTACTCTACCAACTAAGCCCATGGCCTCTCTTTCTCCAACCCATCATCGGTCTAAGTGTGGCTTATTTCCAACACCCCCCCTTAATCCATATTTTTGGTGCTTGGGGTTCCTATCCTAGCTCCGATACCACTTGTTGAAAATAAGGTGAAACTAAGCTACAATATTAACTTATGTATGTATATTCAAATCTAAAAATAAGATTACCAAATATGATTATATGTATGTGATTGTACATTCACCATAATAGAAAAATCAACAAACAAATATGACACCAAATTTATGTGGAGAAACCCTTTTGGGAAAAAAATCCATGTGAGAAAAGAGGGAAAGTATATTATTTATCTTCACAAGATAGATACACCACAATACACTTCATTTTTTATCTCCTACAACCTGGATGCTTTCATAAACCTAGAAATAACACAAGATAATACTCTCATCTCAAGACTCCAATTTAAAAACCATGATGGTAAATTGAAACAAAAGGTACCAAAAACACTTGCAAAAACCCATATTCCTTCCTTGGAAAACCAAGATTCATGATGATAAATTATTTAATGTGCACAGGGCTTCAATATGGGTTCCTAACCCATAGCCTCTTTAACTTCTGGCATTCAAGATACTCTGGTGACTATTCAGCTTCTAGATGGAGAACCAATGGGAACCTGTTTCTCTCCAAACTTGGAACCCCACTCAATACCCTTCACATTCCTAATGTGAATGATTAGGAGGGGTAATTTTATCCTCTAGTGATGTGTAACCTCCACCAACATTAAATTTCCTCTTGAAAATTCAATTATAATATGCCAATATTAAATACATTTCTCACATGTCCCCTAGGACACTTTCCAAGAAACATGGAGACAAAAATGACATAGGTTTGCAAGGTAAATGTCATCTAACCTAACAATATATTGTCATCCTCAAATTTTAGAGTTTAAATTAAATGGTGAGGATAGGTTTCTTTCCATAAACCAACTCACAGGGTTTGAACAATATACTTAATTTACAAATGATATTATAGACCCATATATCCTTGGGCATCTTTCTTTTCCAATCCCTTATATTAGTAACCACTATTTTTGTCAAGATGATTTTAAGTTCCTTTATGGCGACCTCCACTTACAAATTTGCTTACAAATGGCATGGAGAAGATTTTTGATATGCAATCTAGTATTTCTTCATGAATAATTGGATTAAATTTGACATCAACTATGGTCTATTATTAGTAACAATGGATATGGGTTCCCCAAGCCATACAAATATGTTTACATAGATATTAGTGACATCTTCCATATGGCTCTAGGAAAATTCACCACCAGCAATTCACCAATGGAAAATTCACCGTGGGAAAATTCACCACCACCAACAAAAATTCACCGTGGGAAAATTCACCACCACCAACAATTCATCGTCATGGATAATTAACCGCCAAAAATTCATGAAATTAATTTTTCTCGTAGTGAATTGTCATGGCAATGAATTTTCCCGCGATGAATTGTTAGCAGTGAATTTTCCGTCAGTAAATTGTTGACGGTGAATTTGTCGTATGCCCTTCCATATCAACTTGTAAATCTTGTCTCCACCCACTTAGGGAAAAATTAAAAAAATAGCAAGATGTGCTCCTTCCCTTGTGATGTTAGACTAATGGGTTGAATCAAATCCAATCACCATTGCTCAAACGATACCAAAACCAGTTGAGGATGAAAATGCATTTCATTGAAAGAGTGGGCTTACTTATACTCTAATACTACTTTGAACACTTTGCATATTGCTTGACATCTTTAAACATATAGGTCTAGTAGTACCTAAAACTTAATACCTTATGATGGAAATTTGATTTGAGTAGTACCCTCCTACTGGTTCATCATGAGAGGCTCTTAGTATTTTATAAGATTTGTCAATTCATACACACCCGTATTTAAAATAAATTATATTCAACCGTTTAAATGTAGAACTTTATTTTACAATGTGTTTCCTTTATTTAATCTTGAAGTCACATGGAAATTTCACATAGATAGAAATTTAATTGGCTATATCTATGAACCATGGTGTGTGGATGGAGATTGTATATAATTTTTCATTTGAAAATTATTTCTATACCAACTCATCTTCCCTTGAAATAAAGCAACTAAATTAGCTTTTCCTTGTTTATCATTGCTATCACATTAAATCCATATGGAATTAGTAACCATTCGATGATTCTACCACTCACCGCCAGCTTAATCATTATTTATTTAATTGTTGAGTGATCAATATATGTACTTGATTTGTATTTAGTAATATAATGATGGAATTTATTAATATATCATATATAACAAGTGTCACTAGTGGCGAGTACTTGCTTTTTTAGTATTCTAATTAGAGTTTTGTAAAGTTGAATAAAAATAATGTAAGTTTAATTAATGTGAATAAATAAAATAAAATTAATTGTTGTATTTTAATTTTGACTTTTGTATTTTGTGTTTTGTTTGATTAATAGAGTTGGTTTTTTTATATGTTTTGGTTATGTAATGTAAATATCTTGTTTGATGTTAAATATTTGAAAATAAAATAAATTGGAATAAATGTTTATTGTTTGGTGTTATTTAATTTTTTTAAATTAAAGTTGAATATATTTGAATATTTATATAATGAATGAGAGAAGGAAGTAGTTTATGAATTATTTGTACTAGACATAACTATGACTAATAAAGTTGAAGTTGAGTTTGTTCTTTAGAATAAATATTTGCTAAACATTAAATAATCAAATGATTTATTATTAAAAAATAATTCTTAAATTGATTCTAGTTGATTTTGAATTTGATAGTGAAATCTTAATATTATAGTTGAAGTTAAATATACTATTAATATAATAAATATATTATATTCTAATTTAACATTAATAATTTATAAATTATATTATATAAACTAAGTAAATAGGTAATATTATAATATTAATATATTTTAAAATATTGTTATAATTATTAATATATTGTTTATTATTATTATTATATTAATTATATTAATAGTAATAATATAATAATATTGGGCGGGGGCCCTAGCTCGGTTGGCTAAGTAATTCCGTTGCGGCTCTGCTGGTCACGAGTTCTAGTCTCCCCCCGTCCCGTGGTACCGAAGGGCGTGTCGCGCCAGCGCCGCGGGTCACGTTAAAAAGTTTACCAATAAAAATAATAATAATAATAATAATATAATAATATTAATATTATAATTATCATAGTAGTCAATTAAGATAGTTTATTAATATATATAAATATATATGAAAGGAGAACCTACAAAATAAAATAACATATATTATATTGTATAGAAATATATAATATAAATTAATATTACATTTAATATAATTAATATAAAATATTATATAATATAAATTAATATATTACCTACATAATATAGGTTAAATTATTTAGCTACAAATTATTACCTGTAATAATATAAGATATAAATAGAAATAGTATATATATACATGATGAAAAAATATTATTAATGAAAAGAAGAAGCACATATATAATCAAATTATACCATAAAATATTAAAAACATAGATAAAGATATTAGTTTAATGGAAAGAATAATACAATTTTTTTAATTTTTTTTATTTTAATGGTGTGAATCCAAATCTCTATCAAATAGTTAATTGACTTTTTGTAAGATGTTCTTTAATAAAAAAATAACAATGGCATACATTAAAAAAATCGTTCTTAAAAAAATGTTAAAATAAATAACATTTATTTATTTTAGAAAGATTTAATGAAATAATTTTATAAAGCAAAAAATGAAATAACATTCTTTAAAAAAATGTTTAATTTGCTTTATCCGCCAATAACACACAAAAAAAATTTAACCAATCCTATGCACAAAAAATATTTTTTATAATTTATAAAGTTAAATATTTTACAAGTTGACTTTACAAAATTGTATTTTATTTTAATTTTTATTTAAATGTTGTTTTTGATTGGTTGAAAACTAAATTATTAATAACTAGTTAACTAAAAAAAGTCAAACTCATTACAATAGTACTATGCCTAAGGCAAGTACTAATAATAACAATAAATTATCCTTCTACGGCTGTGTAGTTTCTTTCTATTGGGATTTATAGTAGATGGCATGTATGCACTCCCCTCTTTTTTTTCTTATGACTACTCTAATAGATTCATTAGAAGCATTAGTCTGAATAGAAAATAAGATATTCCAATTAGGACTTTTCAAGACTAGAGAAAAAGTCAATTTTATCTTTTATTATCTTGAAATATTGCTAGCATTTATCCAATACACAAACCCATTGTTTTTTACTTTAAGGAAAACATTAGTGTTCTAAGTTTGTTGAAGTTCTTAATGAAATATCAATAGTACCTTGCATGTCCTAAGAAACTCCTTAGGTATATTTGGTTCTTATGGGGAGTTAATTATAAAATAAATTTAATTTTCTCTTGGTCTACCTTCATTCCATTAGTTAAAACATGATGTCCCAAGACATGGTCAACTATCATTCTATCATTTACATGACTCAAGGATGATTTTTCTCCCATATCATGAGCACCTTAACTAGATTATAAATAACCTCATCAAACTATTTTAGGTACGCATTGAAGACATTCATATAAACCTCCATGCACTAAATATGAAAATAATTGATCATCAAAAAATTGAAAGTGCATTTCAAAGTCCAAAAGGTAAGGTTCTATAAGAAAATTTCCCCAATGCTCAAGTAAATATGATTTTTCCCTAATCTTTTGGAGCTACCTAAATTTGATTGTATATACTAAACCTACCCAAAAGGGAAAAAAAATTCAAAAATGTTGTCCAAGATTTTATCTATGAATGAAAAAAAGAAATAATCCCTTGGATTTGTTTAATTCTCTATAATCAACACATATTCTCCACTTACAATTTTTATTTGGAATAACCACTAATAAGGAATCCCATTGGCTATCTAATATTGGATATACAAATCCTACTTTTAAATTTTTCTCAATATTAATTTTAATTATCTTTAAATGAAAGGTTTAATCACGTTTGAGGTTGTATTATAAGTTCTGTAGTTCTACATAAATATTGTACATGAATATACTAGGATAGATTCATCTCATGTCATTTTAATCCCAAGAAAATAATGGAGTGTATGTGTAAGATATACAATATTTATTCATGATCATCCAACAACCAATTATTTATATTTCGGTGCTCTCCTAGCTGTATCAAAATCTATTTAGTGCTATGTTGGACTAATTTCAACATTTTGAACTCACTCATAAGTGTATTTAGTACATAGTGATGAGTTTACAATATATAAAAGGTAATGATTTCTATGTAAAAGGTTTTTCTAATAGGGATGGCATTAGACAATAAACAATGAAAAGATATATGAAATGTGTATTTTTGGTTATGTGCATGCTATACAAGGCTTTATTGGATCTGTGTCATAGAAAAATGGCCCTTTGTCATTTTCATGGCCTTTTAGGTCTTGTTTCATGGTGTTGGAACTATGTTGCTCTGATTTTATGTTGTGACATGGCTTGAACATGCTTATTTAGGTACCAAAATTCAAAGAATGACATCTTGTGAAGGTGTTGTGAAGTGTTGTAAGAAATTTCTACATTATTCTAGACTCTATTAATTACAATTCACCTAAAAATCACCTTTTTATTCATCAACAAGTCATATTTTGAAGTGTTGTAAAGTCTTGTAACAAGCTTTCACACTTTTCTAGGCACATCTTTACTATTTATCCCTTTTTCATGCTTTATTTGACCCCTTTATCCTCTCATATGCTTAATTAAGTGTATTTTTTATTATTATCCTGACAAAAAACATTAAATACAACATATTTCCTAACACTTGGTTTTAGGTCCTAGGTGGGACCCATTCGCCATGGGTGGTGAATGAATCCCCCCTGACCCCAAATTCAAAATATTTTAAATTTCCTTTCAGGATTTTATTCAAAAACACTTGATGTTGGCCTCTGATGAGGTATGAACGGGTAAGTAAGGCTTAAGTGTGTGTAAATATGTGATTTTCACCTCATTTTATAGATCCAACACATCTCCTCACTCATTCAAGCATTTTACAACATCTTTTCAAGCACTATTCAAGCACTTTGAAGTAGCCATTGACATTAATTCAGAATTGCATCATCAAGGGTTTGGTAAGTTAATAGCAATTGCATGTTGTTAGTTTATCATTCCTTTGCATTTCATTATTTTATTGAAGTTTTGATTACCAAAAGTGGGGTTTGACCAAGGAAAACCCCTATTCACTAACCATAAACCATTATTCCCTATTGCATGTTTGTTTGCAGACCTAGGTATGCATATTTGACAAGATTTTTGGTGTTGAAGATTGGTTTACAAGTCAACTAGGTGCTTCAAATAAACTTAAGTCTATTTCAAGCTTGGAGAAGGTTTTTTTGTCCATTTTCTACATAATTGACTTCGGCAACCCAACAAGTAGACTTTTCAAGATCTGGTGTTGCAGAGTTGTCTCCTGATTTTTTAAAAATTTGGGAGAGGACTGATTCACCACCTGTGGTGAATGAGTCCCACCTTAGGACTGAAAATCTGAATTTTGTCAGATTTCGGATCCTGACAGACAAAAACTTGTTTCTAACACTTTTTCACCAAGAGGACTAATTCACCACCCTGGACAAATGAGTCCCACTGTGAAAAATCAGTAATTTCCATCAGCATCTAGAACACTCCAAAATCATCACACTTCATCCAGGTGCACTCAGATTCATCCCTTTCCTTTTTATTTTGCATAATTTCTTCATTTACTTAGTTGTTTGCATATCACAGTGTGTTTTCAAACATAGCTTTAATTTCACTTTTGCATTTGTTTTCATTCATTTAGATCATTCAATTGCATTTATTTAGCTTCATTTAGGTTATAAAACATCACATATAACATTAAATTGAATGAACCATTAAAATTTTTGCTCCTATCTCTCTCCTTTTAGGTGAAAAACCCTAGAAGAGCAAGAGTTGTCCATAAGAGCCAAAAATCAACGGTTCATTTTGGTGAACTCAAAATTTGAGAACTTTGCACTTCTAATTTCATATTGCATCCTATTTTTCATTGCATTAACATTCAATTAGTTCATTGTTTTGTTTTTGCATTCTAGGACATTTTATCTTGCATTAGTGAAAGCTTCATTTAGATTTCATTCTTGCATTGCATCTCCTTGAAAAGATGGAAAATTTTCATTCTACATCATTTTTTGCATTCTGTATGACATTAAAATCATCTTAAATTTTTTGAAAAATACAAAAAAATTGCATACTAGGACTCATTCACCACCCAGGATGAATCAGTCCCTCTGCACTTGCTAAACAACATTTTTAGCACTTTTCTGGAATTTTTCTGCATTTTTGTTTTCTATAGTTAGATCTCTATTATAGTTAGCAGCATTTTTTTTATTTACATTTCAAACTTTTAGATTAGTTTGCATTTTCATTCACCCCTCCTTTGTGGTACTTGCATGAGTGTTTGGTGCCCCGTTGATAATACTTTGGTGAGACAAAGTTCTAGACTCATGGCTTCCCATGATAGCACTTTCATTTTTGACCTTGGGATCTCAAGAGCTCCTACTCCTAGTATGGAAAATGGTGCATTAGGCATTGATCATACCACTTCCATCCCTTCACCTTTCCATCCAATGAATGTTGACAACCAAAACAACTCTCTCCCTCAAGACAAGTTCATTAGTGTTCATGAAGAATTTTCACATTTACAACAAGACTTATCCCTTGAAAACATTTCCCAAACCGCCATACCCACCATCGACAATCTTCATCATTTGATTGAAAGTGATGATGGCTTGCAAGTGATGAAGAGAATTTTTGAGATTTACAATAAACATGCCTCTTCTAATACCCAATCCGCAACCATTCCTGTAAGCCAAGGAGGACCTCAAGTCCCTCCCCCTTCAACCATAGCTTCCATCCCAACTTATACCAATTTGTAAGTTCATACAACTATGCATCAGGCTACTTCTTTCCCAATTTCCACTAGCATTCCTACTTCTTTTATGGCATTGCAAGTCCCTTCCACCACCTTCACACCTCATAGTATTCCTTTCACTTCACCTAACTTCACTTACACTCCATGACCATTTTCCCTTCCACCTCAACCCACATACCCTAATCCCCTTCTTACATAACTCCTTACCACTGTTTCATCTATGCAACATCAACTTTCCACCATTAGCCAAGGTCAATTAGCTCCACTTACATATCATGTCTGTAGTAGTCCTTTATCCTTATAAATATTACGTACCCTAATGCCACAAGGGATAGAAATGCCTCAATTTGAGAAATATGGAGGAAAACGAAACCCTTTCAACCATGTTAATGCCTATACAACTTTGTGTAGTTACTTCGTCCTTGATGATAAATTGTTAGCCAAACTGTTTCCAAGGAACTTGAAAGACACTACCTTAGAATGGTTTTCCTCCTTGCCTAATCATTCCATCTATTCATTCAATGAATTGGTGGATGCTTTCATAAGTCACTTTCAAGTTCACATGACACCTAAAAAGACAATGGCTGACCTTATGCGATGTAGACAAAACATGGATGAAAAATTCACAGATTTTATCTCACGATACTAATCTGTGTATGCTCAAATTGATGTCAAGATTATTGATGCACATCTACAAAAGTTGTTTATCAAAAACTTGCACACACACCTTTAGGATAAATTAACAATGATGAAATTCCCTTCGTTTATGCATTTATGCACAACATTGTGTGAATACCATAATTTAATTTCAAGTCGTGATTCAAAATCTACTTCTAACGAAGCTGACTTGAACCCGAACACAACAATCAAAACCAAAATAACCAACAAAACTTCTACAAACCAAATAGAGGTTTTTTCCAATATAATCTTCCTCCTCAACCTCAACCACAGCCAACCCAATCTGTTCTAAATCAAGTGGTATTTGTTAAAGCAACGGTACCTTATACCTATGCGGACCCCAAGAGATAGTTTACTCCCCTACCTGATACCCTTCATAATACAATGAACCACTTAATTCAACAACACCTACTCACTTTGCCACCTTTCATCAATAGAATGGACATGACACTAAACATTGCAAGCATCTCAAACATTTAGTTCAAGACCTCATTGATTCAGGCCATCTATCCATTATGGGTGTTAATGATCAAGGCAATAAAAATGCTGCACCCCCTAACTAGAATTTTTATATTTTCACCAATCTCATGCCTAAACATACTACCTCTTTTGTCAAGGCTAGCGAACCTTCAACCACTGATGTAATGACTGTTGATACAAACAATGCACAACATGATGCACCTCCCCCTATTACTACAAAAAGTTCTCTAGATGTGCTAGTAGCTACGATAGACATTATCCCTCGTAAGGGGCAAACCACTAAATCTCTTGATATCACTTTTTCTTCTAAAGGAATACTACAAAAACTTCCTAATGGTCCTCTTTACATAGCTGGAAGAATCTATAATAATCCCACTAATGGGATATTAATAGATCCCACTTGTGGCGAGAATTTGATCACAAAGGAGTTTCTAGTATTACATGAGCTATATCAAGATGAATATAATAAACCCACCGCATGGATTAAGACACATACTTGCTTTTCATGCCCTATGATCAGATCAATCATGCTACCCTTACAAATAGGACCTAAAACTTTGGATGTAACATTTTCAATTATTACACAATCTAACCAATTTCATTTGTGGCTAGACCACCCTTGGCTTCTCTCAATGAAAGTTGTCTCATCAATTGTTCACAAGTGTTTGAAGTTTCCACATGATAATGAGATAGTCACCATACATCATAGTGGCTTTAATCCTTTATCTTCCAAAGGTAATTTTTCATTATAAGCCTTTTGGCCCACACCTATGGAACCTATCACACCTCGAAAGGACTTCTTTTTCATAACCTATCAAAATTTTAAAGCCAAAAATATATTTGAATTGTCTTTTCGTAAATCCTCCTCATCCACTTCCGCACCTCCTATCATAGACAAAACCATGCTTCAACCTGAGTCTGACATTGACCAAACCATACAACCTCCTAAACAACCACCTCTAGATACTTCCCCGCCATCATTTAAACGACCAAGGGAAAATGAAACCAATCATGTCATGCCTCATCGCCTTAAACAAGTGTATAAAGCCAAAGAGAAAGTAGTTGATCAATTCTCTTCAGTTTATATGTTCTTCCCTCTTTGGATGTAGAAGAACCTATGATTCCTTAATCCGCTCTTACACCTCAACAACTCCAAAATAGAATTAAATGAAACTGCAGTGCTAGGGAACAAAGGCGTCGTTGTCGGCTCCTTGCTCATCAATCTCTCATAGAAGAAGATAAAAAAAATTAACCTTTACCTTTGACTAAAGTAATAGATGACCACCCTCCTCCTAACCTCCATATGATAGTCCAATGCAACCATCGCAACAAATTGATCCAATCCAACAGCCTCCGCTTTTGATACATCCATCCTTAGAAATCACCCTTCATCCTCCTGTTGTCATTAATCTTGATGATGATGATGATGATGTGATGATAGCAAAAATAGATGAAGAAGTGTATAATGATTTAAATTCTTTATTTTCATCTACAATGAGCTTAAATGATACATCCACTCCACCAAGTGAAGAACCTGGTATGACTCTTGGTTTGGTGCTTGCAATTCTTCCTTTGGATAGTCAACCATCCTCGCATACACTAAACATGATTGGGAGGTGGATGACCTATTAGATGGTTGACTTGCATTCGCCTATCTAGCATTTTTTCTTTTCTCTTTTTATTTTCCTTTTCATGTGTGTATCGTGTTCCCCTGTATCATGTGTTTGATATTCCCTCTCTTCATACACTTCCTCTAGTTGTATCTCTCTTCTTCTATATGTCATACATTGTCTTTTTCTCTTTTTGTTTTGTGTTCTCCTTTTGGGGATGACGAAAAGTGTAGAGATGTCCTATGTCTCTTCCATGTTGACCCACAAGGTTCTTGTCTTTTTCTCTTTTTGTTTTGTGTTCTCCTTTTGGGGATGCTGCAAAGCATAGAGACACCCTATGTCTCTTCCATGTTGACCCACAAGGTCTTTGTCTTTTTTTCTTTTTGTTTTGTGTTCTCCTTTTGGGGATGACGCAAAGCATAGAGACACCCTATGTCTCTCCCATGTTGACCCACAAGATCCTTGTCTTTTTCACTTTTGTTTTGTGTTCTCCTTTTGGGGATGATGCAAAACATAGAGATGCCCTATGTCTCTTCCATGTTGACCCACAAGGTCTTTGTCTTTTTCGCTTTTTTGTTTTTGTTCTCCTTTTGGTGATGATGCAAAGCATTGAGACTAAAATGTCTCCTTCATGTTGACCCGAAATATTTTTCATTTTCTTTTTTGTTTTCTTTCATTTCGCTTGTGTTTTCCTTTTGGGGACGATGCAAGGCGTCGAGACCGCAATGTCTCTTCCATGTTGACCCAAAACAGAATTTGGTTTTCCTTTGTTTTCGCTCTCTTTGTGTCATTCTTCCAATTCTATGTGCTTTGGGGAATGATGACAATTTTGAGCTCTTTCATTAAAACATTGCAGCAACGAACATACTAACCCCAAATCTATAGATCCCTTATGTGTTTGGTGTGCTCTTTTCTGGGGGGCAACTCCCTTTCTTTGTTTTTCAATTCTTTTCCTTGACATGACGCAGCCTAACTTTGAAACATATGACTCAGCATAGGGCTTTCTAGGTTGGCTCTCATGTCTTGTTTTGTTTTTACATTTTCTTTCCTTCTCTACTTTAAAGTAATTGCTCACAGAACGATGCGTAGCAATTTCTTTAAAGTGGTGGGAATACATTACCATTAATTCATGTGCATTCTTGGTTCCTAGTGTAGCTTTGTCATTTACGTGATGTGTTTGTCACTTTGTGGATGACATTGGGTGTGATGTCCTTCATAAGTGCGATCTTTCTAAGCATATTACATTCCTCTTGGTGGCCTGATGTCATGCACTGCATCCTCTAAGTTGCAAATATACTATTCTTTGATTGGTCCTCTCTTGGAGACATTAGACACAATGTTCCCTAAGTGATCGACCTTGCCTAAACTAAACAAGACTCCTTCAAGAACACATTTTACATTTTTGCATTTTACATTTTTACCTTTTTTGTCACCTTGCATAACGTAGCTTGCATGACCGTGCTAATTTTCCTTTTTATTCATAGCATTTGTTTCCTTGTGGCGCCTTGTTAAATTTATCAACAGGTATAACTTTGTCATGGTTTAGCGGGAAGCCCACCTAGCGGCATGACTTTCCCCATAGCCACCTTTGTGTTTGTGAGTGCATACCAACTAGCATATGTATCTTACCTATTGGGCTTTCTCACCCCGTAGAAAACTAATTTTGTGGCCCCACAATGAGTACATTTGGGCCTTCTCACCCAATGGACCGTCATGTGTTATGTCACCCCAAAGTGAGTACACATTATCTTTTTCAAACAATCAGCCTAGATCTAATCCACAACTAGTTGGATTGACGATCGAAGCTTCATCCGATTAATCTTAACACTTGTGTGTTCCTTTTTTCTTATGTTTAGTTTTCCATGGGATCTTCATCCTGGGGGCTTGATCATCCCTCTTGATCATTGTCTTCCATCTTGCTAGTTTAAGTGCATTTGAACCCTCCTCTCAATGTTCATGGCTACTTTAGTGTTAGTTTGAAGCAAGTTCATCCTCTCACAAAAGTGGGGGCTAAATGTGTTGTAGAAAAATGGCCCTTTGTTATTTTCATGGCCTTTTAGGTCTTGTTTCATGGTGTTGGAACTATGTTGCTCTGATTTTATGTGGTGACATGGCTTGAACATGCTTATTTAGGTACTAAAATTCAAAGAACGACATCTTGTGAAGGTGTGTGAAGTGTTGTAAGACATTTCTACATTCTTCTAGACTCTATTAATTAAAATTCACCTAAAAATCACCTTTTTATTCATCAACAAGTCCTATTTTGAAGTGTTGTAAAGTCTTGTAACAAGCTTTCATGCTTTTCTAGGAACATCTTCACTATTTATCCCTTTTTCATGCTTTATTTGACCCCTTATGCTCTCATATGCTTAATTAAGTGTATTTTTTATTATTATCCCAACAAACAACATTAAATACAACATATTTCCCGACACTTGTTTTTAGGTCCTAGGTGGGACCCATTCGCCATGGGTGGCGAATGAGTCCCCCTTGGCCCCAAATTCAAAATATTTTAAATTTACTTTCAAGATTTTATTCAAAAACACTTGATGTCGGCCTGTGATGAGGTATGAATGGGTAACTAAGGCAAAAGTGTGTACAAATATGTGATTTTCACCTCATTTTACAAATCCAACACATCTCCTCACTCATTCAAGCATTTTATAACATCTTTTCAAGCACTATTCAAGCACTTTGAAGTAGCCATTGACATTAATTTAGAATTGCATCATCAAGGGTTTGGTAAGTTAATAGAAATTTCATGTTGTTAGTTTATCATTCCTTTGCATTTCATTATTTTATTGAAGGTTTGATTACCAAAAGCGAGGTTTGACCAAGGAAAACACTTATCACTAACCTTAAACCATTTTTCCCTATTGCATGTTTGTTTTCAGACCTAGGTATTCAAATTTGACAAGATTTTTGGTGTTGAAGATTGGTTTACAATTCAACTAGGTGCTTCAAGTCAACTTAAGTCTATTTCAATCTTGAAGAAGTTTTTTTTCTCTATTTTTTGCATAATTGACTTCGACAACTTGACAAGCAAACTTTTCGAGATATGGGGTTGCAGAGTTGTCTCCTAATTTTTCATAAATTTGGGAGAGGACTAATTCACCACCTATGGCAAATGAGTTCCACCTTAGGATTGAAAATCTGAATTTTGTCAGATTCTGGATCCTGACAAACAAAAACATGTTTCTGACACCTTTTCACCAAGAGGTAGACTAATTCGCCACCCTGGACAAATGAGTCCCATTGTGAAAAATCAATAATTTCCATCAGCATCCATAACACTCCAGAATCATCACACTTCATCCAGGTGCACTCAAATTCATCCCTTTCCTTTCTGTTTTGCATAATTTCTTCATTTACTTAGTTGTTTGCATATCACAGTGTGTTCTAAAACATAGCTTTAATTTCAATTTTGCATTCGTTTGCATTCATTTAGATCATTCAATTGCATTTAATTAACATCATTTAGGTTAGGAAACATCACACATAACATTAAATTGAATGAACCATTAGCATTTTTGCTCCTATCTCTCTCCTTTAAGGTGAAAAATCCTATAAGAGCAAGAGTTGTCCACAAGAGCCAAAAATCAATGGTTCAGGATCAATGTTTAAATCTCATTTATATCATAGCATAAATCATCTTCTAGTTCCTTTTGTATGTTGTTTTATCATAACCACACCTAGGGAAGAAATGTTGTTTATATCATTGTCCATTTTTTATTCACCTACTCACAATTGATTATCAAAATCTAGTGAAGTCTTTACTAGTGGATAAAAATATATTTTATTTGCATTAAATCTATTGGAAATTTTCATATCCCTTGATTTATAATTTATGAAGATAGCAATAGTTTTCATCCAAGGTCTACCCATGATTAATGAGTATCCATTCAAAAGAGTACATGATTGGAGTACAATGATTTACATGAGGTATTCCTAAGACTTGATTATGTCAAGGATGTCCTCAACAACACCCTTTAGAATAGTGACTAATTAGTTGACCATTTGTAGAATGGTGGAAGTGGGTTTCAATTTCATTAGGGATAAAAAAATTATCATATCAACTGACATGACATCAATAGAAATCTCCAAATATACTAGCATGTTTAGTATTTTTATCCTAGATATAGAGACTATGATCATATAGTTGCCTACATTTCCATATTTTTGTGGAAGAATTTTCCCTAAGAGAAGGTTAGTCAATCAAACTTGTACATGGATGGTGTTGGGATACTTCTTCCTTCCTAGGTTTTTAATATGCAATATTCTAATGAGTTGATTTATCTCTATAATAATTTATTTGATAGCTTGAAACAAAGGACTTTCAATGTTTATCCATTTGAGCTCTTAAAGAATTTTGGACTTATTAGGGGAAAAAATATCAAGATATGGATTTAGAGATGAAGTTATTTTTAACCTTTTTGGAAATAGTGTAAGCTTCAAAGAAGCTACAAAATCATTCTTTGAACAGCATTAAGTATTTTTCCCAAAGGAATTTTATGTTCAAGTTTAGAGGAGGCCTGTGATTATTTCTCATAAATAATAATAAAAAATGGTTGGAGTAGAATTTTTAGTAGGTTCATTCCTAAATTTAGTTGGATATTTTCATAATGAATTGTTTTGATTCCAATTATGTTTTCTTGTTTCATGGTATAGACAAGTATAGCTTATCTATTTTTTAGGTTGGCAATAGATTGGGCAAGAAGCTAACATTGGCTAGTTGGTTGAGTTTGAGGTTGATTTTATATATTGGGAGGAGAAAATGGAAAATTATTTTATTCATTCTAAAACTATCTTGATCCTTATAAATATTGATTGTATGGATGGTTTGGATTCTATTATTATGAAGTGGCTAGAGGGACCCACTATTTTTGTAGATAATTAGGCCACTAAGGATTAGGCCAAGATTGGTTGTTCCAATCCTATGGTCCCAAAGAAGAAATTTCCCATTGTTGTTTCATTTGTAAGGAAAGCCATGGTGTAGACCATGTATTAGCTAGCTATTCCATAAGTGGATACCAAGAATCATAATTTCCATGTACCACCCTATCTTTTTCTTACATGATTAAGTTCCTCTTAAATTTGAGGACTCTTCTATGTGTAATTTTTAATTGCATGGAATAGATCACATTTCTCGGTGGGCTGGTTAATTTTGCAAGATTTTATTTTATCTAAAGGATAGCCTCATAAGGGATGCTTGTTATGAAATCTAGGATAGTCAATGGATAAATCTCTATTGACTAGTCTTTTTATATACATATCTTATCTAATATTGACTCCAACCAAACTAAAGTATCTTTTTAAATTAGCAATTCTCTCCTTTAAATGCTCTATTTTATTGTATCCATTTAAATGCTTCAATTTCCTAATTCTACCTTTTTTCCAAGAATAATTCATATAAATTTTTGATATGTAAGAGAGAATGGTTTTTTTTGCATCGACCTTTCCTATAAGTTCAAGGGATATATTGCTATTCCTCTTCTAAACCCTAAATAAATATGGTTTTACCTAGTTCAAGGTCCAAAATGTTACCACATCATTAAAGAACAAAATAAATTAATTGAGGTAATTTTATATGTTTTTATCTTCTTTTTGTTTCATATAAAAAATATCTTCCTTATGGTCCCTCACTTATATGAGCACACAAGAATAGAAAAATAAGCAAGAGATATTTTTTCACTAAAGTAAATCCTAAAACATCTTCAATAAGTTCTTTAAAGGAAAACAAAGATGATTATAGAAGAAAGAAGCTTTTATAGATTTGAATATAATGTATATAATAATATTCCACTAACTAAATATTATATCTATTAAGAATATATGATTTTCTAATATACTAGCTAATCAAATATTAATTTTAATAAAGAATCTATGTAGGGGTTAAGCCTTATCAATTTCTCTTTGTTTATATGAAAGTGTCCCCACTTTCTCCTTAAAATGGGTAAAATGTTGCTAAAAATATTCCTGTGAGATCTACTTGGCTTGCTTTGGTAGTATATCCTTACAAACAACCAAGTATGTAATGATATTCCTCCTAATAGAGCATGTGTGAACCTCAAAAATAGTATTTGTATCCAAAAGAGTCTAAAAATATAGAATATTATTCTCAAGATGATAGAGAGGAACTTCATCTTACAAGTGATGTGACTCATATCATTTTAGTTGATTAACATTATCCACATCATGGATTCCAAGCTAGGATGGGAGATCAAGTTTGAAGGCAATATCTACCATTTTTTGGATAATGGTATAAGGACCATATCTAATAGGCTTAGGATTATGATGTTATTGACCTTTGAACCTTTTTTATCCATATAGAGCCAAAAAATTTCCCCAAATATAAAGTTAGAAGGGATATGATTATTATCATGAGTTTCATTATACTTAGCTTGAGAAGTATGAAGAGTTGCTTGAACTTGTGTGTGAATATTTGTTATATTTTGAATAAATTAAGAAGCTTGTCGATGTTCCTTTATTTGGTGTGATGAAGAAGTTGGAGGAAGAGAAATTTGGATACCTAAAAAGGAGAATGGCCTACAGAGGCATGTGTGTTTTGATTGTATCTATATTGTAAAATATGAAGATATGTATATCACTATTTATTCTTGATGTTGTATATCTTGAGAGATTGAACTAAATTTTGATCCACTACTTTATTCTAAACATCTATTTGTGGATGAAAAGATATATAATATCAAAGTTGACAGCCCAAGAGCTTCCAAAGTGATTTCCAAATGTGACTCAAAAATTAGGAATAACAATAAAAAATAATAGAAGAGGCAAACCAAAATGACATCATACATTATTAAAAAATAATTCAGCAGTGTTAAGAGAATCAATATTTTTCTAGAAAGGGATAAAGATATTCATATTTGAAAATTGGCATACCACCCAAAAACATAATAATTTTTTTTAAGTTAGTAGGAAATCCACTTATAAAATCCATAGAGATAGACTTGTGGTCAAGAGGGGATAGGAAGAGGCTAATACAAACCAAGTTTGTGATTAGTAGGCTTAGCTTAGCTACAAATAGAGAATTAAGGAATGAAATATTCCAATTGATTTATCATGGAGGTCCAATAGAATTATCATTGTAAATTTTCTGAAATTTTGGTGATGCCAAAGTATCCCCCAATAGAAGAACAATGAGCCTCATAAATTAGCATCAATTGGGCACAACTAATAGGAACACACAATTTATATGTATTTTATATAACCAACCATCTCTAATTGTGTGGTCCAAGAAAGGAGTTTTATTGTTGATATTGGGATGTTGTAGAGCACTTATAACTAGTTCCAAAGATGCATTGGGAGAATACAAACATTTTCAATCATCATATGCAACAAATGTAACATCTAGAACATTTAATTATTTGGTTGGAGGGAAGCTCAAAAATTAGAAACTTTATTTGTACTTCCAATTTTAGATTTAATGACTAAGTGAAAATGTATAATATTTGAGGCCCATTTCAAATGATATTACATTCTTGTATTTTAGATTGTGAATTCAAAACATAAGGGGCTGATGATTATTATGAAGAATTATTTCCTTACCAAGAAAATAGTGTCGCCATTGTTTCAAGGCTTGGACTAAGCCATAGAACTCCTTATCTTAGGTGATGTAATTCATATTGGCTACAAAGAGGCCCTCAAATGATATGCTATTGGATGTCCTCCCTATTTAAGAACAACTCTTATAGCATAGTTGGAAGCATTTATCTCAATCTTAAAATTTTGTTGATGATTTGGAAGAATAAGTACTAGATCTAATTAAAGTACTTCCACAAACTATCAAAATGCTAGATTTACTATTATAGACGATAAAAAATTATTTTGGTTTCACAAATGATGAAGTGGTTGAGTAATATAGGAAAATTCTGAATGAATTTTCTATGGTGATTCATGCCCCCTAGGAAACTCTTTATAATTTCAACATAGTAATCGATAGTAAAATGTTTGAGAGCTTTCAGTTTGCTAGGGTCTACATGCACTCCATTTTGATCAATAAAAAAACCTAAATATTTAATAGATAATACTCCAAATAAATATTTCTTCATCTTAGCTTGAAGTTGGTGTTGTAGAAGATTTAAAGTAGTGTGAACATGTTGAATATGATCTTATAAAGATTTATTGAACACAAAAATATCATCTAAATACACAATGATAAACTTTACTTAGTGAGCTCTAAAAATATCATGAATGAACCACATAAATGTTGGAAAAGCATTACTCAATCCAAAAAGAATCGCTAACCATTTATAAAGCCTAAATTTTTTTTTGAAGGCAGTTTTCCAACAATTAGTATGATTCATTCTTACTTGATGATATCCTAAAGTGAGATCCATCTTTGAAAAATATTGAGCTCCCTTAAGATGATCCAAAAGGTCATCAATCCTTGGAAAAGGATATATATTTTCTTTATGATGATCTAATATAAAGATCTTTAGTTAGTTACCATTATTCATTCATACTTCTCCTTTTTGGGAATGATAAAGCCCAGAGAGACACAAGGAGAGGTGTTAGGCTAGTTCTTCCTTGCTTCCATAATATTTTTGATCTACTTCTCTATTTTTGTACTTTCAATTTGGGAGAGTCATTATTTAAGGAAATTTGGCAAGGAAGACATTGGAACCAAATCTATAGAATGATTGATAGTTCTAAAAGATGGAAAAACTTTTGGCTCTTCAAAATATTTGATCACAACTTTACAAAAGACACTCAAATGTCATGGAAGATCTAATCAAGTTCAAAGCTATGGGTTTGAGTGGCCTACATATTGGCTACAAGGAACTATAATTTTGTTTGAAAAGCTATGATCATATCTTGCATAGAATGATTTTGGATCTCTATTTGATTTTGTGAAAATATTTAGAGATTACTTATGTTTTAAATAACAATATAGTAATTATAATATGACTTAATTAAGAGTTAAGATAGCCACAAGCTAACTATTCATAACCGTGTGTACACTAATATTAAGGGTGTAGCATACCCCCCTCTTTAGAGAAGAATTTTCCTTAATGTTAATCAAGTTTGGATGCTTTTGAATGAAATCCCCATCCTCCCATGCAGCTATTAAATTCTTCCATCATATGAGATACTCAATGAGTGTTCTAATCCTCAGCTTATTTGTGTGTGTTTGATGAATGAACTAATGTTCCAATATGATTCTTCCTTCTTCATCAACCTCTAGTAATATTTTCTAATTAGTTATATTGTAGCCAATTACCTTCTTCAAACAAGAAACATGAAAAACTAGATGTATCTTTGTTGTTGGTGACAATTCCAACTTTTAGGCGACATTACCTATCTTTTACATGATTTGTTGTGGGCCATAATATTTCAGAGACAACTTGTTCTTTTTCTATTTCTTCAATAAAATTTTCTTGTAAGGTTGCAATTTCAAGAATACCCAATTCCCAACTTCAAAAAAAATTCACTACAGTGTTGGTCTACATGTTGATTCATTTGATTTTGTGTTGTGGGTGTATTCTCCTTGAGTCCTAAGAGTGCTTGTTTTTTATTGTATAGTCATAAAATTGTACCCATCACAATTTCACATGCATTTTTGTATCCACTTTAGTGACTAATCCCTTAGCATCTTAAGTAGGCTCATTTTAGCCCCTGCATCAGCCTTTTTCCCTCTAAGGATGCCCAGCACCCCTTTTCAATAGCTAGTCTCACATGTCAGCTTTGCATCAAACCTTGTTATTTTCCTATTTGTGTTTTTTGTAGCGTGACGTGTCCAGACACTAGTGCATCGTGCAAAAATCTATATGTCATGCTATCATCCTGCGATGTTTCAACGTTCAAACGACCGTTTTAGTGCATGTTTTCCACTTGTCACCTTCTTTGGTCAGCGGTAATGGCTTGAGATGTCTTGTAATCACCCAGGAAGATTCTTTTCCTTCCTTAAATAATATCCTTTCACTTCATTGCAACTCTCTTTTGATTCTAACTTCTTCCTCTCCTTCTCAGCTTCTCTTTCAAGCATTCTACCATCTTTCTCTCCCTTGCACAACTCCATATAGCTTGCTCCAACAGCTTCAAGCACTCAAAAACTCCATTATCTCATACTTGTGAGCATCTTGGGATTCCATATCTCCTTTCTATTGCATTTTTACTTTGTGATATAGGTTCTCCTCCTTGAGCGAGGATTGCTTTTATCACCTCTTTTGTGATACGGGTTCTCCTCCTCGACCAGGGATTGATTTTATCACTCATACTTGGTGGTACGGGTTCTACTCCTGAAGTGGGTTTTTCTTTCACCACACGCTTTATCCATTTTGGTTCATCTCTCTCTTTCTAATTGGCTATCTGTGGAGGTGGGAACACCAAAATGGGGGTTTCACTAAGGCAAACCCCTATACAGCCCCAACACTTTCTCCAAATATTATGCATGTAGGTTTTGAAGACATTCATTTGTTGGAGGTTTCATCACTCGTGCAGTTGTAACAATTTCCTTTCTTATTCTTATCTTTATCAGTTCTACTTCATTTTATTTCAATTCTATTACTTTCCTGCATCCTAATATTTCTTAACAATTGGAGTAGAAGTAGCTACTTTGTCATTTTCTACAATAAAATCACTCTCTGTTCCATACAAGATTCCAGCACACCACGTTGCCATCTGTATTTTGGGATGTCATCCTTTGGCCAAGAGCTTGTCAATTTGTCCAGAGAATCTTTGTGACCTACTCTTTCCAATTCTAAAACTCTCACCACTATTCCTTGAGGTAGTTTAGGGAAGTTCACCCCATGAGGCTCTCTGAATGAAGATAATTCATGAGTAGTGAATCCCCCTTCTCTACATTTTGGTGAACCTGACGTGAAGAAGGGTTTTTTTTACAAAAACTAGAAATTTATTTACCCCTACTTGTCGGGGTCATAACTTTTGACTCGGTGCTCAAAATTCAAAACCATTTAGACCATTGGAAAGGTCTCCAAGAGAACTAGTTCAATCCCTAACATACTATTCCTTTGGTAGCTGAATTTTAGGGACCAACGCAAGTTCTGACATCAAATTTTTCTTTGAAGACCTTTGAAAATGCGAATTACTAGAACATAGAAAATACCAAAAAAATTGTAATGAATTTAATATCTTCTTTTATTAGTTCAGTATATAATTTTGTTCAAAATGTTAATGATATTCCATTTCATGCATGTGATAGTGACTTGGCCTTGCCTATTTCACTTGATATCTTTGATCCTTCTCACAAAATTCCTCTTGCTTCGAAGGATATTTTGTCACAAGAAGATGAAATCATTGATACCTTTCTTAATGTTACTCTACCTTCTCTTCATGCCAATGCACTCTCTTCTAGAGATGATGCATTGGTGAATATTGAACCTTCTATTCATTCCAATGCACTCTCTTTTTGAGATGATGCATTCGTGAATAATGAATCTCTTATACCTTCCAATGCACTCTCTTCTAGACACGCTATATGTTTGAATGATGAATTTCTTATCTATTCCAACGCACTCTCCTCTAGAGATGATGCATTAGCGAATGATGAACCTCCTTCCACATTTGATCCTTTTTGGATGGCTGTTGAGAATATGTCTTCAAATAATTATTCTACTACTGTTGATGATTCTGTAAATGTTATATATGTCTTTGATGCCCCTCAAAGGCCTAAGAGGCCTGTTATTTATTTTACTTCAACTAGTCCTTCTCCTAAAAGGGTTTGTTATATTAATGATGTTCCATTTGATAGTGAATCTCCTGACCTTTATAAGGCTCCCTCTTACAGAGAGGTAGCCCATACTTATGAGAATAGAATGAATAAACAACAAATACTTATTCAAGCACCTAAACCTATGACTAAAGCACCTAGTGATTATGATCTTTTCAAGCAACTCCAAGTTACTCCGGCTAAGATCTTGTTGTGGGACTTGCTTTAGTCCACTTCAGTTTATCAAGGTATACTTCAAGAAGCCTTACAAGAGATCCTCTTGCCTTCTTCTGCTAGGTCAACGGATGCTAATGCATTGATGGCATATATTCATACAAATTCACTGAATATTACATTCTATCCACAGGAACTCCCACCTCTGAAAGTATAGAAGCAAGAAAATCCTTTAATGATTATATTTAACATTAACAACATTGGCATTAGATGTACTCTCATTGATGTCAATTCGGCGCTCAACATTTGTAGCATTGATCTACTGCCTAATATTAATATTGATTCATCTTCTCTTAATACTTCTTTTGTTGTCATTCGTGGCTTCGATAATGTTGGGAAACAAGATCTAGGTACAATAGTATTACCTTTGTAGCTTCGCCCCATTACTATACCCACCCTTGTATATGTTGTGTCAGAAAAAATTACCATATAACCTTCTTCGTAGTCTATGGATTCATTATGGGTGCAGTCCCATCTACATTGCATAAATCTATTAAGTTCATTTGTAACAATAAAGTAGTCACAGTTAAGGTTCACCCTGAGGCTATGCACTTATGTGAGATGGCAGATGGTTATTCTTTTTTATCATGGGATAGTGTGAGCAACAGTTGTAATGTCCTTGATGTCGATCCTCCTCCTTCTGAGGAAGATGATAGAACTTCTATTAAAGAGGATAATTTTGATAGTCTTGTAAGGAAAGATGATGTTGATCTCATAGATGACTATAATCCACATTGCCAGATTAATACTCTCCATGCAGATCCTCCTTTGTCTTCTATCTTTGTGCCTTCTTGTTGTGAGCAGTCAAACTTTTCTCCACAAGAGAAAGGGTTTCTCCCTACTCCTCATTATTTAACTAAGAAAGAGCGTATTTTGTTGATGATTCTAAAATCCTACTTGATCACTCTTCCTTCTCCTACACGCAATAAATCTCATGAACATGATAAAGAAATATATTATTTCTATGCATACCATTGAGTGCTTGGCCATTCCACTAGTGAATGTAAGCCTTGAGGGATAAAATAAAATAAAATCATGATTTAGGTTCCATCACTCATTTTTTTGTTGATGCACCTACCTCTTCTTCAAACGACAAGTGATATTGAGGCTTGCCTATATCCTACATGTTCTAAGTATCTTGTATGGTTCTCCTCCCCTGTGTGTTGGGGGTAGTGATAACTCATTTTGGAGATGTGTGTCCTTCTTAAGGACCCCCTCTCTTCTCTATATATTTCAAATGAAGTGTCCCTTGAGTCAACCCCTTTTTCTTCTGAAGGGTTCCCGAGGAACCCCCTTTTAAAGTCATTATCTCAAATTACTAGAACATAGAAAATACCAAAAAAAATGTAATGAATTTAATATCTTCCTTTATTAGTTTAGTATATAATTTTGTTCAAAATGTTAATGATATTCCATTTCATGCATGTGATAGTGACTTGGCCTTGCCTATGTCACTTGATATCTTTGATCCTTCTCACGAAAGTCCTCTTGCTTTGGAGGATATTTTGTCGCAAGAAGATGAAATCATTGATACCTTTCTTAATGTTACTCTACCTTCTCTTCATGCCAATGCACTCTCTTCTAGAGATGATGCATTGGTGAATAATGAACCTTCTATTCATTCCAATGCACTCTCTTTTGGGGATGATGCATTCATGAATGATGAATCTCTTATACCTTCCAATGCACTCTCTTCTAGAGACGTTGCATTTTTGAATGGTGAATTTCTTATCTATTCCAATACACTCTCCTCTAGAGATAATGCATTAGCGCATGATGAACCTCCTTCCAAATTTGATCCTTTTTGGATGGATGTTGAGAATATTTCTTCAAAAAATTATTCTACTAGTTGTGATGATTTTGTAAATGTTATATATATCTTTGCTGCCCCTCAAAGGCCTAAGAGGCCTGTTATTTATTTGACTCCATCTAGTCCTCCTAAAAAGGTTTCTTCTATTAATGGTTTTCCATTTGATAGTGACTCTCCTGACCTTTCTAAGGCTCCCTCTTACAAAGTAGTATCCCATACTTATGAGATTAGAATGAATAAACAAACAAGCCTTCTTCAAGCACCTAAACCTACAACTAAAGCACCTAGTGATTACGATCTTGTTGAGGAACTCCAAGTTACTTTGGCTAAGATCTCACTGTGGGACTTGCTTCACTCTGCTTTATCAAGGTATGCTTCAAGAATCCTTGCAAGAGATCCTCTTTCCTTCTTCTGCTAGGCTGAGGGATGCTAATGCGTTGATAGCATATATTCATGCAGATTCACCAAATATTACATTCTATATGCAGGAACTCCCACCTCTGAAAGTACAGAAGCAAGCATATCCTTTAATGATTATAGTTAACATTAACAAGATTGGCATTAGACATACTCTCATTGATGTCAGTTTGATGCTCAACGTTTGTAGCATTGATCTACTGCCTAAGATTGATATTGATTTTTCTTCTCTTTATGCTTCTTCTATTGTCATTCATGGGTTCGATAATGTTGGGCAACAAGCTCTAGGTACAATAGTATTACCTTTGCAACTTGGACTCGTTACTGTACCCACCCTTGTATATTTTGTGTCAGAAAAATTACCATATAACCTTCCTCTTGGTAGGTCGTGGATTCATGCTATGGGTGCAGTACCATCTACCTTGCATAAATCTATTAAGTTCATTTGTAACAATAAAGTAGTCACAATTAAGGCTGGCCCTGAGGCTATGCACTTATGTGAGATGGGAGCAGCTAGTCAGGTTTCGGTTATGCCTACTCTTATTCCTTCAGTGTCTTTGAATGTGTCGATGTTTACTCTAGCAATACCTACTACAAAGGATACTCTCTAGATAGATGTCCCTAAAGAAGATCCTTCTGAAGAAATAAATCTTAATTCTACCCTTTCTACATCTCAAAATAATACATGTCTCTGTGATGATTGGGGTTCCTTGGACTTTACAGACTCCTTCATTGGAGAATATAAAGTCAACCCGATCCACTCAAACCTTCCAATAACATCATCCAAACCCGCTATCGAAGATGGTTATTCTTTCACATCACAAGATAGTGTGAGCAACAGTTGTAATGTCCTTGATGTTGATCCTCCTCCTTCTGAGGAAGATGATCATACTTCTATTAAAGAGGATAATGTTGATAGACCTATTAGGAAAGATGATGGTGATCTAATAGAGGATTATAATCCCCATTGTCAGAATAATACTCTCCATGTAGATCCTCCTTTTTCTTCTATCTTTGTGCCTTCTTGTGAGAAGTCAAAATTTTCTCCATAAGAGAAAGGGTTTCTCCCTACTCCTCACTCTTTATCTAAGCAAGAGAATATTTTGTTGAGGCTTCTAAAAGACCGCTTGATCACTCTTCCTTCTCCTACACAGAATAAATCTCATGAACATGATAAATAAAAGCATTATTTCTATGCATACCATCGAGTGCTTGGCCATTCCACTAGTGAATGTAAGGATTTGAAGGATAAAATAAAACAAATTGATGATTCAGGTTCCATCACTCATTTGTTTGTTGATGCACCTGCCTCTTCTTCAAACGACAAATGATATTGAGGCTTGCCTCTATCCTGCATGTTCTAAGTATCTTGCATGGTTCTCCTCCCCTATGTGTTGGGGGTAGTGATAACTCATTTTGGAGATGTGTGTCCTTCTTAAGGACCCCCTATCTTCTCTATATCTTTCAAATGAAGTGTCCCTTGAGTCAACCCCTTTTTCTTCTAAAGGGTTCTCGAGGGACCCCCTTTGAAAGTATTTATCTCAAATGAATTATTTGTGTCTAGCTTGGGGGAAGCTTGACTAGGCCTTTCTTTTCAGACAGTGCGTCCCTTGAGTGGACCCCTCTTCTTTTGAAGGGTTCCCGAGGGACCCCTTTGAAATTTTTCCAACTTGTTGATGGTCTATGTGACAATCCTCTTACTTGCCTACATGTTCTATCTACAGGTAAACATGTTGCTTTGCAGGTGCACTTGTGAAGCCACTTTCCAACTCTATGGAGTCCCCTTCCTTTGGTTTCCTCCATGCGATAGATCTTGGGGGATGCCTCCCTACAAATCTATGGGTCTGTAGGGCACTTCCTTTGAGCTTCCTCCATGCGAGAGATATTGGGGGTCACTCCTCTATAGGTATGTGGATTTGTAGGGCACTTTATTTGGGTTTCCTTCATGTGAGAGATCTTGGAGGACACCTTCCCTACATGTTTGTGAGTCTGTAGGGTGATTTCTCTGGGTATCCTTCATATGAGAGATCTTGGAGGACACCTTCCTTGTAGGTTTGCAGGTCTGTAAGGTGCTTTTTCAGGTATCCTTCATGTGAGAGATCTTGGAGGACACATTCCTTGTAGGTCTACGGGTCTATAAGGAATTTTTCTAGGTATCCTTCATGTGAGAGATCTTGGAAGACACCTTTCTTGTAGGTTTGCGGGTCTATAAGTCACTTTTCAAAGTATCCTTCATGTGAGAGATCTTGGAGGCCACCTTCCTTGCAAGTATGTGGGCTTTTGAGGCACTTACATTCTTAAATTCTCTTTCTTCTCAATTGTATATACTGGATCAAAGATCTACATCTTCTTCATCCTAACTATATTCCCTTCCTCTCTTCATCTTAGAATTCTTCTATGTGTTATTGTCTTTAATTTGGGGATGACGCATAGTGCTGAGACAACCTTTTACATCGAGGTCTCTTTTACTTTGTTGACTCAAATCCTTTAGCTTTTTATGCTCTAACATAGTTGTTTAGTGTAGGTCTTTCTTTTCTAATGCATTTATTTTGTAGGTCTTCAGCTTGGGGGCATCCTTTTGTGGTTCAAAGGGTTATATGCTTCCTCTACAGTATCATTTTGGCATAATGATTTTATTTGTTTAGTAGATTTCCTTTAGCATACATATTAGTGTAGATTCATATGCCCACTAAAGTGGGGGAAAAATGTATAGTCGTAAAATTGCACCACTTGCAATTTGACATGCATTTTTGTATCTGCTTTAGTGACCGCTCCCTTAGCATCTTGAGTAGGCTCATTTTAGCCCTTGCATCATCCTATTTTCCCCTCTCGGGATGCTCAATACCCCTTTTCAATAGATATCCTTATGTGTCAGCTTTGTATTGAACCTCATTATTTTCTCATTCGTGTTATTTTGTAGCATGATGTTTCCAGACACTAGTGCATCACGCAGATGTCTGCACACCGTGCTATTGTCCTATGATGTTTCAATGTTCAAACGACTGTTTTCATACATATTTTGCACTTTTCACCTTCTTTGGTTGGTGGTAATGGCTCAAGATACCTTGTAACCACCCGAGAAGCTTCTTTTCCTTAAATGCTATCCTTTCACTTCATTTGTAACTCTCTTCTAATTCTAACTTCATCTCCTTCTTAGCTTCTCTTTCAAACATTCTACCATCTTTCTCTTCCTTGCACAACTCCATATAGCTTGCTCCAGTAGCTTCAAGCACCCTCAAGCTCTCTTAGCAACACTCTTTTTAGCCCTCTTGGCTCTCACACCTATCTCCCTTATCTCATATGTGTGAGCATCTTTGGATTCCATATCTCCTTTCTATTGCATTTTTACTTTGTGATACGGGTTCTCCTTGAGTGGGGATTTCTTTTATCACCTCTTTTGTGATACGAGTTCTCCTCCTCGAGCAAGGATTGTTTTTATCACTCATACTTGGTGGTGCAGGTTCTACTCCTAAAGCGGATTTCACTTTCACAACACACTTTTTCCATTTCAATTCATCTCTCTCTTTCTATCTAGCTATCTGGAGGTGGGAACACCAAAATGGGTGTTTGACTGAGGCAAACCCCTATATGTAACCCCAACACTTTCTCCAAATATTACGCATGTAGGTTTTGAAGACATTCATTTGCTAGAGGATTCATCACTCGCACAGTTGTAAGAATTTCCTTTCTTCTTCTTATCTTTATTAGTTCTTCTTCACTTTGTTTCAATTCTATTACTTTCCTGCATCCTAAGATTTCTTATCAATTGGACTAGAAGCAACCACTTTTTCATTTTATGTGATAAAATCACTCTCTGGTCCATACGAGATGCCAACACACCGCGCTATCGTTTGTATTTTGCATTGTCGTCCTTTGGCCGAGAGCTTGTCAATTTTTCTAGAGAATATTTGTGACCTGCTCTTTTCAACTCTAAAACTCTCACCACTGTTCCTTGAGGTAGTTTAGGGAAGTTCACCTTGTGAGGCTCTCTAAGTGAAGAGAACTCGTGAGTAGTGAATCCCCCTTCTCTACATTGAAAAAGCAAGTGGTCCTCCATTGCTTGAACTCTTACTGACACCTTCAATAATTATGTGATGGAAGAAGGTTTATATCCATATAGTGCCATAAATGGGGACAATTTTTATGAACTCTGAAATTAATTGTTATGCCACCATTCTTCTAGTGGTATCCAATCTACCCTTTGAGTTTGTTTATTTGAAGTGAAACAATGTAGATATCCTTCCAAACACTTATTAACAACCTAATTTATCCCATCATATTGAGGGTGGTATGAAGAACTATAAGCCAATTGAGTTCCCAAACATGAGCATAAATTTGTCCAAAAGTGACAAATAAAGATAGGATCATGGTCATTAACAATAACCTTAAGTGTACCATGTTTTTGTATATTCTCCAAAAAAAAATCATTGTACTTGTTGTAAAAGGATGTGATAATGTAATGAAATGTAAAGATTTAGTGAGGAGATCTACTACTTCCATGATACATTAATACCTTTATATTTTGGAGGCCATGTGATGAAATCCATGGATAGCTCTTCCCAACATTGGCTAGGAATAAGTAACGGTTGCAAGAGACCCAATGTCTTAATTGTCTCCCCTTTATTTCTTTGACAAACCAAACATTTAGCCACAAATTTTTGAACATCAACTTTTAGCCCTTCCCAAGAAATCTTGCTTGACTCAATGATATGCCTTCAAAATCTTAAATGACCACCAACTAGAGACTCATGAATTTCTATGAGAATCTTGTGTTTAAGAGTGAAATTCTTGCAGAGATATAGTCTCTCTTTATACCATAAAGTATCTCCCTTCCAACAAAACATATTTGAACTACTTGGATCACTCTATAACTATTGAATGAGATTAATTGTAAAAACATAATTAAGTCATTATTCTTTGGCTTCTACCACCCAATCTTCTTATAATATTGAAATGGTACACAATAAAACTTCATGTTTCTCATCCTTCCTAGAAAGTGCATCAGCCATAACATTTTACTTCCCTTTCTTATATACAATCTCAAAGTCATATCCCAACATCTTAGTGACCCATTTGTGTTGCTCTTTAAAAGATCATATTTATTCCATAAAATATTTTAGGCTATCATGATTTTTAGTAACCTTGAAGTGTTTAGATAAGGCCTCCATTTTTTTATTGTGCGATGAATAGCTAGCATTTCCTTCTCATAAATAGGTTTGAGTTTATTTATGGCTCTCAAAATAAATTGGATGACCCTCTTGCATGATAAATGATCCTATACCATTTCTTGAAGCATCACATAATTTTGGAGTGGCAAGGACTATGTTAGTACACATAGCCTCCTTCAATCTATCAAATATTGCATTAGCGGATTCATTCCAATGAAAAGAATCCTTCTACAATAAATTTGTGAGGGGTGATGTTATAAGACCATAATTGTTCATAAATCTTCAATAGTATCCAATCAATCCCAATAAACCCTTCAATTTATTAATGGTTTTGGGAATAGGCCATCTATGATAGCCTTAATTTTGTTAGGATCCACCTTTACTCCTTCATGTGGCACTATGTGTCTCAATTACTCCACCTTGCTGAGACCAAAAGCACACTTGGATGGCTTAGCATATATTTGATGATTTTCAAGAACTTGCAATTCTTGATCTACATGTTGCAAGTGTTATTCTCATATCTTGCTATAAAACAATATATCATTAAAGAAAACTAATACAAACTTCCTCAATAATTTCTTAAAGATGGATTTCATCAAACTTTGAAATGTAGATAGTGCATTGGTAATACCAAATGGAATCATACAAAACTCATAATGAGCCTCACGATTCCTAAATGATATCATATAAATATCTTCTTCCTTAATTTGAATTTGGTGATAACCTTATCTAAGATCTAACTTTATAAAATGCATAGCTTCATTCAATTCATCTAGAAAATCATCAATGACTGGAATAGAAAACTTATCTTTAATGGTGTACATGTTGAGCACTCAATAGTTTGGGCACATGCGCCAAGTTTCACCCTCCTTATGCACCATCACTACATGAGAGGAGTAAGCACTTCGACTATGCCTAATAATTTTTTCCCTTAACATCTCCTCCACAATCTTTTCAATCTCAATTTTTTGTATATATGGGTGCCTGTAGAGCCTAATGTTGGGTGTTTGGCTCCCTGGAACTAGTTGTATAGAATAATCATGATCCCTCTTAGAAGGAAGTCCTTTAGGAATATCTTTTAAAACCACTAAGTGATTATCAATGATTTCTTGTAAATCTAGATGGGTGGGAGCATTAGATTGATAGACTTGTAATGAACATAATTAGGCCACAAATTCATCAATTTTGTTCTTAAGCAACTTCTACATTTGGTGAGAGCTTACCATTGTGGGGACTTTTCCTTCAACCCTCTTAAATCTATTGTATTTCCCTCTAATTTAAATCTCATGAATAGTTCTTATGATATCACCTCAATTGCTCCCAAAGTAGTAAGCTATTGTACTCCCAAAGCAATATATGTTGCACCCATGGAGATAGCATGCATTGGGCTATCAAGGTGGTATTATCTTATGGATAATTTAATGCTATGGAATTTTCCAAAACAACTAACAGTACCACCATCTACAATCAAGACCTAAAACTCTGGAGGTGGATATATAAAATAATTTAGATGAGTTGCCAACTTTTTCTTGATGAAATTATGAGTACTACCTGAGTCGATCAACATTGTTACTTTTTTCTTCTTTAAAAAACCCACTACCTTGAGAGTTTTTAGGGCACTAAAACATAAGCGTGCATGATAAGAAATGATTGGGTTGGAATCGTGTAATTCCCCATATAACTCCCTAACACCCTCTAATATTGATTCCTCCTCTTTTTACTCACTCGAACCTTCAATATAGAACAAATTCTTTTCACTACATTTATGTCCTTGATTATATTTGTCACAATTGGAACACAACCCTTTCGCTCTCTTCTCCTCAATTTTTTGTGGATTCAACCTATATACCTTAGAATTTTATCCTACTCTAAATGTGCAAAACAACTCAAAAATGCAAATGATAAAATACCAAGGACACCTCAAGATTAGCCAAAGAAGAGATAAAACAAGAAGGAAAAAGATAAAATGAAATGGGAACAATTTCACCTTCCTTGTTGTTGATGTCTCCTTGGTTGGCCCTTGATTGGAATGATTTTGTGTGCTCCTTAGATGGCTTGTGATGTAGCTAGATGCAAGATTGAATGTGCAAAATGATCAAAAGGATGGCTAGATGATAGTAGATGATTGAGAATGAAAATTGGCAACATGTAGTTATGAAATGGCTAAGTTATTCCACCAAATGCCCTTGAGGAGGGGGATTTATAGAAGAATTTGAATTCTCTAGAGAATTCAACGGTTGAGATGCATCCAACAAGGCCAAGATGAAGGGCTATGGTGGGTTGAAAACCGACAAGCCCTCACATCTTGACATGTGGAGGGTGAAGTGGCCAAGAGAAGATGAGGTGTAAGTGAGGTGGCCAAAAAGTACATGAGGTGGAGGAAGGACAAGTACCTTCCAAGTACATTGGGAGATGGGAGGAATCTTGGGGAGTGAGAAGATTTCCACAAAAAGAGATTTCTTGTCCCCAAGTGGGAGTGAAAGGGACATTTGAGGAATTTTGGAATTCCTCAAAAATCTACATAGGAAAAGGAAAGGTGGTTGGGGATATAAATGTGAATTAAAAATTCACATTCCTAGGAGGATCTAGAGGATAAAAAGGCGTGGGTCTTTAAAGGTGGGACCTGGTCACATGTGGAGATCGGTGGATGTCCAAGGTTCTAGAAGCCTTTGAAGGATGGAATGTGAATTAAAAATTCACATATAAAAGAGGGGAATCTAGGAAGAATAAAAAGGAATTAAAAATTCCTTGGAGAATGATTAGGTTTAATTAATCAGTAATTAGAAGATAAATGAGGATTAGAAGCCAACTTGCAAAAGTTGGAGGATGTGATACATCCCAATAAGGATTAGGTAGATGCACATCCCTAATGAAGAAATTAGAGATGGATTAGATTAGATGAAATGACATGTGGAGGAATTAAATAAATGTAACTCTATTTAATTTATTTTGATGGTGAGGACAGAGGGTAAGGTATTTAATTATTAATTAAATACCTTAGGATTTTAAGTAATTGAAGATACATCAAATAATAGTAATATTACTTAATTAACTCGGATAAGAGGATGTTTAGATGAAAAGTGATAAATTTGGATAAATTAAGTGTCCAAATTTGGATGTCTACACAACCTACTAAGCTGACGAAGAGAATGTATTGAAAATCCTCTCTTATCCCATTATTCCCTTTCTTTCTAGGAATCAAATACTTTTCCTTTATCCTATGTGTTAAGATAAAAGACTCAGATATAGAGCTAGGACTAAACATGTGTACCTCATGTTGAATGTGATCCTTGAGAACACCCAAAAATAAAGCATTTGAGTTCTCCTATGTTATTGTATCCAGTCTTAAGGATATATTTTGGAATTGTTGAATATAATCCTTGATTGATCATATTTGTTGAATTTTGGCTAGTTGGTTGAAGACATTGTCTTTAAAATTATTGATATATTGTGATTGTCTAGCTCCTCTATAAAAATTGACCATGAGATAGTGAGACCCTTTTTTTGACGATGAGTACAAAGACATCGATACCAAATGAATTGATTTGGTTCTATATATAGGGAAGCTATTATGACCTTTTGTCCACTTGGGACTTGATGTACGTCAAACAAATCTCCATTTTTTTATCCATGTTAGTGGATCCTTACCATCAAACTTACGCGTATCCACCTTTGGTATCAAGTTCCTAGATCCAATATGAGTATTAACATTTGGATCAAGATTAGTTGACCTAGATGATTCACCTTGGTTTCTTGAGACATCCTTTCTTGGTACATTTTTATAAGCATTTAACATTCTTTTATGTTTGATATATCTCCTCTTAGGCCACTCATCTCCATCTTCACTGGTGAAATTTCTTCCTTGACCTTTCTGATTTCTTCATTGGGAGTAATATCCTCTATTACTACCTCATCCTTATCATGATATTTTCTCAGTGTGACAACATTCTTTTTGCCTTTTGTTTGAGACCCTGTCATGATGGAAACCAATAGTTTTGAAATAAATCACACAAATTAAGTATAAATTCTATAAAAATTTATTGTAACTTACTAAGGCGGAGTTACCACTTACCCAATAAAATATCCAAGAAATTAGTAGATTTGCATCCTTGAGAGCAAATTTTTTGGAAACCCTGATTTTATAATAAATTTCTCAATTCTGCTTCAATTCCTCTGAAATCTGAAGTGTAGCTTTTTTAATATGTTCTTCAAAAATTCTTTAAAATAATAAAAAATAACTCTAAAATATAGAAGATATGTCTTTCACAAAATGACCTCCAAAATTAAAAAAAAATCTTGTCATCACTATGTCAAGATCATGCTCTTATACCACTTGTTATGAAATAACTTGCATAATGGAAGATATAATATTAAATATTCTAAAAATACTTAGATAATAGCTAAGAATAACAAGCCACTTCGATGGGGAAAGCCTCCAAATATCTCCAATGAGAACATAATTCACAATATGATGAAGAAATAAGACTCACTAGCTCCTATATATACCTTATCTATGCCTAGGATAATATCCAAGCTAACTTATATAGCCCTATATAATCCTAAGGTTGACCTCATTAACTAAATAACAATATAATGATGATAATATGACTTAATTAAGAGTTAAGATATCCACAAGCTGACTATTCATAATCCTATGTACACTACTATTAAAGGCATAGTGCCTAGTATTTTTTAAGGACATCATTTCTATTTCTACCCATGAGTGGATGGATCCAAACCTTAGCCCATAAACTAGTGAATTATTGAGTCTTTCAATGTTAAGGAGAATAGATATAGCTTTAAGTTATCACTATTATAGTCATAGGTTTGGCACTACACTTTAAGTTCCAATAGGAATTGTCTTGAGTCCTTCAAAGTCATACCCCTAAATGTAGGCAATATAGAAGGGGAAATTTTTTCTTGAATGCTTCCTCGTTTAGATTCAAATTAATATGGTAGATGAAATTTCCGTCCATATTTTCTTCTAATTTTTCATTATTTTTTCCATTATGTCTCTCTAAATAGGATCCCTTGGTTGTTAAACTCCTAAGTTGTATTATATTTTTGAGTAAAATTTGTTTAATATTTAGGTAACCCTTGGATAAGCTCTAGAATTTTCTAGGAACTACTTGTTTGGTTTTTTTAATCTAAACATCATGTTCTTTCTAGACTATTATAGGTTTAATCATTGTAATGTGTCTAGGGATTTGAATGACTATCTTTCCTCCAAGTTTTTTTCAAACTCAACTTTATTGCTAGCGTATGTTTTTTGTTGATGTTGGGGTTTTATCTTGTGAATCATCCTTTAAAGTCCTATTTTCTAACCATGTGAAAAAAATTATTTATAATTATAACTCTACTCCTAAGAGTTATTAACTTAAGGTTTCCAATTTAAAATAACACTCAATAATATATTTCTTATCAAATTCCACTTGCTCTAAATGACATTTAGAAAGTTATCTTATGTCACTGTAAATAATTTCATTCTATTGACGGAGCGAGGAGATTATTAATCTAATGAATAATTTTTAATAGATTTAATACAAAGTTCAAATACAAAATTCTCGAGCTAGTAACACCTATGTTTCCTAGCAATGATGTTAAAAAGTGATGAGGTTCATTGAGATACTCCATTTCAAATTAGATATATTTACCTTTATCAAACAAGGGTGGTGTCCTATGGATATCTATAATAAAGTAGTTGGAAAATAAATTGACAATTATCCTAATATAGGAATTGAGATGCACATATTGAATTATAATTATAGGAATCAAAATTGTACAAACTGAAATAAAATTTTAACCAAATTAAATCTTAAACTGTTGCACACTTGAAATGGACATTATTTTACTTTTACTAAGAAAACTATTTCTTAATATATTTTAGTCATAACTAAAAATAATTTATTTAAATTAGAGGGAAGGTAAATATATTAAACACATGGAAAGAAAACCTACAAGCTACATACTTTAATAATTCAACAAAATGGAAAAATTGCATAATAGACTAGCTACATAATAGAGACACTACACAAAAATTAAACAATTTAATTTTTGGAATAGAATATCACATAACAATCTAAGTTACAAAACACCATATTGTTCCTTTCTTCCATATGATGAGTGGGTCCATGCTCCTCTAAAATACTAATATTGACCTACTAGACTAGTACATTCAAAGCACCTTAAAACTTGAATCTTCTTCATTTATAGTATATGATAACATAATAGAAACGAGTACTATATTCTCTAGTACTTATAAAATATTTATTAACATGCTCTAGTTACAATTGATTATCTTCTATCTTGACTAACTTCATATAATTTGGAAAGCTTATTTATTTTAGGAAGATCTATCAGTTTCCCTAAATTCCTAAATTAACTTGACTACTACAATCTAGCCATCATGATCATGAAAATTCATGATATATTTGGTTCATATTAAGACTCTTAGATTCAAAACGTAAAATTCCATTTGAATATTACTTTTTTACAATTAAACACCTATTGACTCTTAACTAATTTCCCCAAGAAGTATGGGTAAATGTTGATTGTGCAACTACATGCATTTATGATTGTACTTCATCCTCAATTTTAGTTGCATGGTTGGCAATCAATCCCCTATTGACTAGTTGACTAATTTACTTCCTTTATTATTTTAGGACAAGAATATAATTGTACTTTTGGAATTTGAAAAATTAATTTATAAAAATGTCTCCATTTTTCTAGTGACTGATTGTTGCTTGAATTATTCCAAATTTATCCTTGTATTTCCTTGAAGTAAAAATATTTTCCATTATGATCTCTAAATGTTAGAAGTTTAGATGGTTACAACTTCATAGCTACTTCAAAGATGCACTTTGAAGCTACTTTAAAAATGCAATTTCAAATCTAGAATTAATGTTTTTTAAAAAGGTGCAATCTTTGGATTTTGGCCTTCATTTCATTATTCATGTGTCAAAAAGGTTTATATTACATATAAATCTACATATTTTGACCAATAAAATAAGTTAGATAGATCAATATTTAAACATCAATGATTCCTAAAATTTAAAAAGTATACATATTATGTTTTATGTTTTAAGTTATAAATCCTAAACTATTCCTAAACCCACCTAAAACCTCGAGGTAGAGGAAGAAAAAGACTTATTTTTATATCAAAAATGATACATGCTAGGTCTCATCAATCAACTTAAGAATAAATTGGATGACATACCTACTGGTTGTGACTATTACATACAACCCCCTGCATCACTCTTGTATTTAATTTTTTTATATGTCCATCATCTACTACTTTGTGGCACTTAAATTTAAATAATATTTTGTAAAAGGAGTTCCCAATGTTGATTAACAAGTTTTTAATGTTGCATACCAAGATTTCACATATGAAGATAAACTCTTAGCTAAATTATTTATGTGAACCTTAAGGGATTACATCATTCAATGATTTTACTCAGTTCTCAATTCTATCAACTATTTTGATGATCTAGCCACAAATTTCCTACAACACTTCCATAGTAGTATGGACTTTAAAATTTTAATTAATTTGATTAAATATCCCCAAGTATATAACAATCCTATTGATAGAAATATTCATCAAGAAGATATGACCATGTCCCATAAAGGTTCTAGTGGTATCACAAAGGTCTAAAGAATACTACATAAAGAGAAAGAGAGAGTCGATACTTCAAGAAAATGGCACATAGGAGAATATATGGTAGTGCACATCATATTGTACTATATTTTACAATTGAGGATGAGGTATAAAGCTATTAAATATCATTATCCACTCATAAAAGAAGATATAATCCATATAAAGTAATATAATAATAAAATAAGGTAAAATAGGGAATAAGTGTGGGAAGAGTTATTACGAAGATCTATCATGAAAATAAATTATGACTATATATGAAGAGGAGAATGATATGATATAAAAGCACAAGCCAAAAAGAGTAACATCAAAACAAGAAGCATAACAAGATAATAAAGAGTAATATCAAGCATAAGGCATAAGAAAAAGAAAAATAACATAAGAGAAGGATAAGAAAATATGGAGCCAAATGAGTAAGGTGCAAAAACAAGCTATATGTGAGAAAGGATATATATAAGAGATACATGATGGATGGGAATGTGCTTGAATGATATAATATATAAGTATACGAAAGAATAAGTATATAATATGGTCATACGTTTTCCTCCATAAAAGGACCTAGTATTGGGTTTCTATATCCATATTCACCTTCTAAAAGACCACCCTTCAGGTTTGTTTTAATTGGAAATTTAATGCATTAAGTGTTCAATGTTTGATCAAATGCTCATAATGCATACATATAAGGAGAATTTTTTGTCAAAATTTGGTTCTGGTGTTGGAACCTAATCAAAACTTCTATTGTGGAGAACAAACCTCATGGTAATTAAAAAGACATTATTCAACAAAGAAATGGCATAAGAAAAGAGAGAAGATCCTTAAAATATATGATTGTTGGAACAAATTAGATCTGATGTTTCAAAAAAATAAGATAAAGAGATAACACGAGAAATAAAATAGGAAATATACTAACATAAAAATGAAGTTGAATAGAAGAGGAAAACATTAGTAATAGAGATTATGAAT
>VDFB02345453.1:0-11504 GCA_007258455.2 Sequoia sempervirens
ATTTTATTTTCTTCATAGGAATTGTGATGTGGAATCATTGACCAATGGGTAGATAATGATGATTTTATTTTATAGTTCTTTAGGTGTATTATTTTCATTTTTTTTATACTAACTCAAGTACCATTCCTTCAATTCATCTTTTTGGATTGAGTTGGTACTCACCCAAGTAGTCTTCAATGACAAGATCTTTTTCCCATCTTGGTGTTATAATGTTTAGAAAAATCAAATTTTAATAGTAAAATTTTTGTTCACAAGGTTAAAAAAATCAACATGTGAATAGATTTAAACTAGAATATAATCAATGAAGTAAAAGAACACATGGATATATCTTTTATGTATGAATTCTTTTTATTGGTGGCCAGTGTCACTAGTTTTAGTCTTATTATAAGTTTTTGTGCCTCTTTTTTCTTCATAACGGAAAATAGTGTCTAATGAGAATGATTTTTTTTTTTGTTTGTTTACTTATTATTTATAAAAGATGGTCAATTTGAATATTTAAATATTACAAACTTTGAAATTGATTTTTTTTTTTAAATTAATGTTTTTGATTGGTCAAAAAAGTAACTTTAATCACTAGTTAAGAACTACCCCAATAACATGTTACAACTTATTTTTTAAAATTTAAGAGATCTCATATAATTTATTAAATTAATAATGTATTATTTGATTTTTTCTTTTTCTTTTTTAATTTGCTTTTAAATTTCATCTTCAAATTTGATAATAAGCAAAATAATATATATATGGCACCATTGGATTTGAAAAATCTCACTAATTTTGTTTTTTAAATTGTCCACTAAAAACTATAAATCTCACTCAGTACTTAAGAGATTCAAATGGAAGAATATTAAATAATTCTATAAAATAATATACAACCTTGTTGTTTCAACTCTAAAATTTAAAATATAAAAAGATTTTTTGTAGCTAAATTGTGATGTATTGCTATTTGATGTAGATATTTCCTATCAATAGAATCCATTTTATTTTCTTCATAGGAATTGTGATTTGGAATCATTGACCAATGGGTAGATAATGAGGATTTCATTTTATAGTTCTTTAGGTGTATAATTTTCATTTTTTCTATACTAACTCAAGTACCATTCCTTCAATTCATCTTTTTGGATTGAGTTGGTACTCACCCTTGTAGTCTTCAATGACAAGATCTTTTTCCCATATTGGTGTTATAATTGATAGAAAAATCAAATTTTAATAGTAAAATTTTTGTTCACAAGGTTAAAAAATAATCAACATGTGAATAGATTTAAACTAGAATATATTCAATGAAGTAAAAGAACACATGGATATATCTTTTTATGTATGAATTCTTTTTTATTTGGGCCCATTTGATGGAACATTTTGATATGATTATATAAGGACATGTGATTATTTTGTGCCAAGTTTGATTTCTTTTATATTTTATTCTCATTTACACCCACCTTCACACATTTCCATGTATTTGACATTTTCCTAGCCCCATTTTCCCACCTCCCCACATAATTGCCTCATTTAATAGCCATACTTCAACACATCCATTCTTGATTAGAAGATCTCACATTCTTTATTTAGGGTCAATCCCAAGACATGTGGGATCAATCCCACACTATACAAACTTGACCCAAAATTTACATTTTTAAAATTAAAACTATCAACTCCCACCCTCTTTTTTAATAGTTGTTTGGAGCTAATTTGGTGCATATTTATGCAACTATTTATTATTTATTGGTATTTAGTGACATTTATTTGAAAATTTAATCTTCTATGATAGAATCATCAAACAATCTTAGAGCATTTGCCCTTGAAGAAGCACTCAATCATAAGAACATTGAAATAAGAATAATTAGGATGAAAAAAAACAAAAATAACAAAATCAATCTCACAATTCAAAATAATTTTATGTCATATAAATTTGACACATACAATACAAATTTAATCTTCTCAAAATTTTGAATATATCACAATTTCTAAACTACAAACTTAATACAAACTTCTATGTTTTATATTTAAATAATTCAACTCTACATGACATACAAATTACTCTTTTATCATAATTTAAAAAACAAATACCCATCTCTTTTTATTTAATTTCAACATATTCATTTAGTATAATTCCATTTTTAGCTTATTATTAATTAATTTCAACTGATTTATATTTCAGGTTTTTTTTTTTTTTTTCACACGTTCAAGGAAATCATAAATATTATGGTCTAACTTTAGGTAAAAGGATAATAAATGTAAAAGATGCTAGGCATCAAAGATTAATCCTCGCAATCATCATAGACAAAATCATTTGTATTGTCATGATTATCACCTTCATTTCCATATAAAACATGTAAAACTTTAATAAATCATACACAGTTGAAGAAGAAAAGCAAATGTGCTGACAACCATCAACAATATTTTTGAACATTCAATGGCTCTTAAGATCTCTCTTGACTATCCACTTTTTTGAACATTCAATGGCTCTAAGATCTCTCTTGACCATCCACTTTCAAAATCTCCTAAATCTCATCTAGCTTCTTGAATCTTCATTCACTACACTAGTCCTTACAAAACTCAAGCAAAAATGTTCATTAGATATTTCTCTGACGGGGTTGTGGCGAAGATTAAGATTAATTAGTTTGTATTTTGGCATGTATTTAAAAAATTCATCGCTAGCAATCGATGGAAAATTCATCGCTAGCAATTCACTGATGGAAAATTCACCACCAACAATTCACCGTGGGAAAATTCACCGCCATGACAAATTCACCGCCAAGTAAAATTCACCACCAGCAATTCACCGAAGGGAAAATTAACCGCATTAATGTTTTTCAATATATATTTCGAAAACTTTGAATTTTTTTTTTAAATAATTTTCACCTGCCTTACAATACAATTTTATTTTTTAATTTTTTTTATGTTTATTTTGATATGAAAATTATGCACTAATTTTCATAAAAAATTTAAAAATAAATAAATTATTTACTTTAATTTCTACTTCAAATATTATTTTATTTTTCCATGTGTTTATTTATATATACAATTTTTTATTTTTCCCCGTGTTCCTTTATTTTATACAATAAACATAAAAAATATTTTTAAAAATATATTATACAATATTGTATCATGAAACAATGGAAAAAAAAAATTATATAAAATATTATATATACAATTTTTTATTTTTCTATGTGTTTCTTTGCACATATATTAAAAATATATATTTTTCCATGTGTTTATTTATAATATTAAAATTAAGTTAATGTATTTATTTTTTATTTTTATTATCATAAAATATATTGAAAAATAATTTTGTTTTTATTATCATATATTGAAAAATATATGATTAAATATAAGTATTGAAAACTATTTTTATTTTTATTTTTATTATCATAAATCAAATTTTTAATTAAATTATTCTTTTGGTAAAAAAAAATTGAAGTTTTTGAAATTTATATTAAAAACATTAATGGCTGCTAATTTTCTCCGTGAATTGCTGGAAGTGAATTTTTACTTACGTGAATTTATCATGTAGCAGTAATTTTCCCACGATAAATTTGTCATGGCGGTGAATTTTCCTACGATAATCGCTTTCATGCATGAATTTTCATCCCGTAGATATCTCTTTCCTCAATCGAACCTGTAGCAAAAATTGAAAAAAGTAATCAAATATTAGTTGTTGCAGCGAAAATAGTAAAAATCAAAGTTTCAGTAAAAACGGGCAAGTTAGATCCAACGCTTGTTGACATGAATGCAGGGTCGATGCAGAGCAATGGTGAACTGAAGTTATGGAGGATGGATGCCATCTATGCCATGGTGCAAGGATTGGATAAACGGTGCCGAATGTGATAAGTACAATATAAAAATGTCAATGAAGTGTACCCGACATTTTCTCCTACTAAAAGCAACGAATCCAAAGAACTGATTAGCATTCTATTCCACTCATAAAACCTTGGACTTTCAAAAATCATACCCAACATTCTACAATGATGAAACCCTAAGATTAAAGAAGCAACAAAAGAACTAAGATAAAAAATACCTTGCTGCACATAAGGAGGGTGATAGTAGTCAGGAGGAGCCTGAGGCTGAGGTTGAACCATCGCCATGCTGATAGATATTGGAAACAAAGAGGTATGATCTTCTGGATAATGGAGAGAAGGATTGTTCTGAGACATCTGAGCTGGAGAATGATCATTACTCTGTATGAAATAATGTTGGTTTTCTTCTTCAGGATCCCTCCCTCCTGCTCCTACTCTTATTCCATACAGTCAATGAAGCAGCTTTTTATAAAACTCCACCTCCATCTGCTTCTTCTGCAATTCTTTCTCAAAATAATTCTGCTGCTTTTTGTCAAAAGCCATACAGCCATACACAGGGTCTCTAATTCTGCACTCTGCAATCTAACACAAGGATTCTAACGCCACTTTTTTATCTTGAAATGTATCCAACTCGTTAAGCATCTTCAAAATATTACTCACCCCATAAACCTTATGAGCTACATAAAATTTTCTTGTCTGATCTGGAGGAAAAAATGGTCCCAAGGAGCATTCTGCTATGCACTTTCTTCTCTGATGTTTGCAGGCTGCACAAGCTTGATTTGTTGGAGGACTAACCTGATTACCATTGCTATCAGATTCCATATTGTTAATCATGGTTAAGCTAACCAAAAATGACAATACTACACCTAATAGACAACCCCACAAAATGTTTGCCAAAAAACCTGCTTCAAATCATGAGAATCCATGGTTAACATCAGAGATCTTAAAGAAAGTGTCACCAACAATGAGCAAAAGAACACTACTACCCGTAAATGACTTTCAATGTTACAAAGAAACTCAAGCATTGAAAAAAAAGTTGCCAAAATATAGGACATTGAAACCATTTAATTGCACCATAGTTAATGCATTACGTTAGAATTCTCCGAGGTGCATGTATTGTTTGATTTGCAGAGCTGTTTATGCTTTCTGTATAGGCTCTTTTCTTGCCTGCTTTTTAAGCTCTCCTTCCAGTTCAAATAAAAAGAAGAAAAAACGCCATGTATATATTTTGACACTTGCTATAAAGAAACTAAAACAGCTAGTCAAATTGAGAAGCTTGACAGATGAATCATAAACTTTTAGAACTGAATACCTAATTTATGTAATTTGAAATTTTAACATTATATGTTTTTTTCCTTTTTTATTGCATTGCAATATCCTTATCAGTTAGAGATACAACCAAACTTTCTATTTTTTGCAGGATGCACACAACACTTAGCACTCACCAGAATTGGTCAAACCTCCCTTCTTCATGCACAATTTGCAGTCATTTATTGACGCGGTTATTTGTCAGCACACAAATTATCATTGTGTTGCTGAAGTAGAGACATGTAGGTAAATGAAAGGTAAATTTGTAGTTGCCAAAACTGTTGAATCATTTGCTTTTGATTCAGTCAAGCAGCCTACAGTCCCACGTCACAGACTAATCTGCCTCCAGCACTCTTTCCAGTATCCCACATGGCCTATATGTCAATCATCGACCTCATGTGACCAGCTTTTATTCCTTCTAACTACCCGTTTTGATTTAGTTCTTGCTTTCATGTGGCCACGGAAAGTGAGAGGGAGGTGGCATATTTTTTTATTGTTACAAATCTGTAAAAACAATTCACTTTTGCAATGAATGGGGTTTTAGTTCTTAATTCTTTCCGGTAATTATTTTCTATTTTCCTCTTTCTACCTTCTTAAAATAAAATAATGACAAGTATAATAGTTTCATATACAAGTGATTATTGCAAAACAAATAATTATGGTTTTAGTATAAATTATTATATTATAATATATTATATAATAATATAAATTATATACTAGCACTTGCATCTAAAGGAGGTGCAATGGTTACACCGATTGTATTTAATACAAGTCTAAGTCAAAATAAAACACATGTTTAAAATACTATTAAAAATTATATATCAGTCTTCATCAATGCCAAACAAAGGAAGTGCATTTTTTTCCTTTTAGCTATTGTGAATAGAATATCTATTTCTAGAAAAAAATAGCAACAAGAGAGATCATGGGATATAAATGACTTCATTTCCTGTCATAGCAGATAGAATCTATACTTCACTACTTTTCCACTTGCTCAAGAAAATATATATCCTCACCTTTTGCTACCTTGCTTCTAGAATGTATATTGATTACAATAACACTATGATTCTCAGAATGTTTGTTGCTAAAGAATCATTAATGTGAGGATGAGGGTCCATAGTTTGTGCCAATAGAAATATATATAACCTTTCTTAAATTTAGGTCAAGAACCAAAGGTCAACTTAAATCAAAGTAACAAAAAATAGGCATTAAAATTAGTGAAATAAAGTATGAGTATAATTAGTCATCCTACAATGCTATGTCAGATAACTAATAATGAAGATTACCATGAACAATTAATATGTTATAATCTAAAGATAGTCATAGACCCCATGTACAAGAATAAAAACATCTATCTAAACTAACAAATGAAGAAATAATGGTGGGTAATTTAAATTTATTAGAGGCAATGTTAAAAGAATACCAAGGTTTTGACATAGGAGAAACTCTTTGAATGTCATTAATATGAACAAATCCAAAGGAGGTAGTGGTTTGAAAGGATGGGAACAAATAATTAAAGTGCTACTGGGTCCCTCATGAAAATGTATGAATTAAATATAAATTTTTCGAGTCTTTTGAATGACAAGTGTTAAATAAAATTCATTTAGCTAACAAGTATGACTTTTGTTCTCACTTATTTCTGAAGGTCCCATTTTTTGAGACATTCCCAATTATGTCCTTAAAATCTACTTAAAATTGAATTTGAATGAACTAAAAGTTGTGTGGATAGTATTGTTACATAATCAATGTTGTTGTATATTAATCAAAAGGAATGAGAGTTCCCTATATAGAGTACAAGAGACGATGTTTCTAAAAGAAAAAATTGTTAAGTTAGAAAAAGCAACCATGAAATGACCATTACAACATAAATAGAAAGATATTATTTTAATACCCTCCCTTAATGGTCATCATTATAACTACCCAGAGATAACAGAGAAGGGTGCCCCCTTCGTCTCAAAATGTTGCTGCAACAAAAGACAAGAGACTACCACTGACTCTGCCACTTGAGATGAGTCTACCACCAACCCTCCCAGAAAATGCAAAACTTCTGGAAATAACAACACCAACCGTCCAACCTGAAGTTGGAGAACTGTCCCTCCCTGTAACTAGAGACATACTGAGAATAGCTGCTATGATTTTGAAGAAAAATTGACAAACCCTCCAAACTTTTGTAGATGGACATGACGCCCTATAATAGACTACAAGAAGCCAAATGTGCAGATGTTCGCCCCAGCTGCGACCAAAAAATTGACTGCACCAAACCATGATTTTTGAGGAAAAAATCACCAAACCCAAGATTACAAATCATCATTTTTTTGGAAAAAAAGGTTAAAACCAGAGAGCCCTCCTGAATGATAGGAATCCTAACAAGGGTATACAGGAGAAAAACTCTTAATTTTTGAGGACAAAATTATAAATCCTCCTGGAACCTAGAAGACAATTTTTTTTTCTTTTACAGGACAAAAAAATATTTAAAAAACTAGAGCATCGATTGTCGGCTTAAAAAATAGAGGGTTTGGAACCCTAGCCACTAGAACAAAGTTGCACAAAAATTGAGGCACAAAAAATGAAGCACCTAGAAAAATCAGAGACCGACCTAGTTGAGATTTTGAAAAACCCACAAGGAATCTGCAATCGAAAAAAATGGGCATGAACGAGAGGGTCAAAACCCTAGCCAAAAACGCAGAAACCCTAGGCCATCATAAAGCACTGAAAAATTGTAGAAAAATATTGAAACCCTTCTAAAATCGTAGGAGTTTGTAGGAACAAATCATGTCAAAATGCAGGCTAAAAAAATAATAGCTTAGTAGTCATGTAGACAAGTCACAGGTAGGTTGCATGAGTTCGAGACTGAGGGAAACATGACATGCAGGTAAAAACACCCATTGATGGTCACACTTTTCGTTGCGCGTTGAAAGCAAAGAAATATTAGGTCACGCGGGAGAGAACTAACCAAGAACACATTAACTAGAGGCCGACGTAGAAATCTCTTGCTCTCATTGTGGATCACACCCTCCAAAGCACTGACGAAAACCTTCAACAAAACGCGGCTCGATAGGAAAAGAACAAGGCTGCAGGAATAAGATGGAGGTCGCGATTTTTGCACAGAAAACCCTTCTGAATTACATCAAAAGCCCATGAAAAATTCAGGAGCTTAGAAAAAACACGAACCCTTAAAAAAATATTTTCAGAGAAAAATAAACTTTTAAAAAACTCACTAAAAAATTCCTTTCGAAATTTTTATTGAAAAGTAAATTTTTCAAATTTTTGAAGGATCACTAGCTTTGATACCATGTTACAGAATCGATGTTGTTGTATATTAATCAAGAGGAACGAGAGTTCCTTATATAGAGTACAAGAGACGATGTTTCTAAAAGAAACAATCATTAAGTTAGAAAAAGCAATGACGAGATGACCATTACAACATAAATAGAAAGATATATTGTTCCCTATGGCATAGTTCGGTGCAAATTCAATTTTAAGTAGATTTTAAGGACATGATTAGAGAAAATTCTCAAAATGGGATTGATCACGAGAGCATCTAGTGGCATAAGGGCAATCTTGCATCACCCAAAAATAGTTAAATTTCAAGTTTCTTGGTTTTTAGACGTTTTTATATTTTTGGATACCCTTTTAGTCATAATGGGGGTTATAATTTATGATTTTTATTTTACGTTCTGGGTTGTAAGATGTTGCGGTTTTAGTTTCCCCGATTTTACTTTTGAAATCTTTTGGTGAGATTTGAGGGCACTTGGAGGCTTCAGATGTTGAAACTTGGTGACAGCAATTTTGGAGTGTGTTCTTGACTTTGAGACCTTTCCAACGGTTCAAATGGTTCACGAATCAAAGTCCCGGATCAAAAGTTATGGCCCCGGGAAGTTGGTGCACTTTCTAGAAGATACCATGCAAATGCTGTTTTAAAATTTGAACTTCATGTTGTAGTGCAGCTAAACAATTTAGATATTGTTTAGCTCCAAACTGGCAATGATCTCTATTTATGGGTGGGTTTCTAATTTTTGGATAGCTTTTTTGAGATGGCCATATTCGCGAAGAGGTGATTCTAGCTTTAAACTTGCATGTTGTAAAACTTGGGGTTTGAGATCCTTTGCATGTAAGTTCAATTTCTGAATAATAAAATTATTCTCTCTTGTTTGTGGGTATTTTTAAATTGTCTCGGAGGTTGTGCTCTCATGGGGATCTTCAAAAGCAGGCTGAGAACAAAAGTCATACTTGTTAGCTAAATGAATTTTATTTAACACTTGTAATTCAAAAGATTCGAAAAAATTATATTTAATTCATACATTTTCATGATGGACCCAGTAGCACTTTAATTATTTGTTCCTATCCTTTCAAACCTCTACCTCCTTTGGATTTGTTCATATCAATGACATTCTAAGAGTTTCTCCTATGTCAAAACCTTGGTATTATTTTAACATTGCCTCTAATAAATATAAGCGACCCACCATTATTTCTTCATTTGTTAGTTTATATAGATGTTTCTATTCTTGTACATGAGGTCTATGACTATCTTTGGATTATATCATATTAATTGTTCATGGTAGTCTTCATTATTAGTTATTTGACATAGCATTGTAGGATGACTAATTATACTCATATTTTATTTCACTAATTTCAATGCCTATTTCTTGTTACTTTGATTTAAGTTGACCTTTGGTTCTTGACCTAAATTTAAGCAAGGTTATATATATTTCTATTGGCACAAACTATGGACCCTCATCCTCACATTAGTGATTCTTTAGCAACAAACATTCTGAGAATCATAGTGTTATTGTAATCAATAAACATTCTAGAAGCAAGGTAGCAAAAGGTGAGCATATATATTTTCTTGAGCAAGTGGAAAAGTAGTGAAGTATAGATTCTATCTGCTATGACAAAGTTGCACAAGAAGCAACAGCCACGAAATGAAGCCATTTCTATGCCATGATCTCTCTTGTTTATATTTTTTTGTAGAAACATATATTCTATTCACAATAGCTAAAAGGAAAAAAATGCACTTCCTTTATTTGGCATTGATGAAGACTGATTTATAATTTTTAATAGTATTTTAAACATGTGTTTTATTTTGACTTAGACTTGTATAAAATACATTCAGTATAACCATTGCACCTCCTTTGGGTGCAAGTGCTAGTATATAATTTATATTATTATATAATATATTATAATATAATAATTTATACTATAACTATAATTATTTGTTTTGTAATAATTACTTGTATATGAAACTATTATACTTGTCATTATTTATTTTTAAGAAGATAGAAAGAGGAAAATAGAAAATAATTAAATTTTCATGGACCGAAAAGAATTAGAACTAAAAACCCATTCATTGCAAAAGTGATTTTTTTTTACAGATTTGTAACAATAAAAAAAAATGGCACCTCCCTCTCACTTTCCGTTGCCACATGAAAGCAACAAATTACAAGCAACAAATAAATCAAAACGGGTAGTTATAAGGAATAAAAGCTGGTCACATGAGGTCGATGATTGACATATAGGCCATGTGGGATACTGGAAGGAGTGCTGGAGGCAGATTAGTCTGTGACGTGGGAATGTAGGCTGCTTGAATGAATCAAAAGCAAATGATCCAACAATTTTGGCAACTACAAATTTAACTTTCATTTACCTACATGCCTTTACTTCAGCAATACAATGATAATTTGTGTGCTGACAAATAACCGCGTCAATAAATGACTGCAGATTATGTGCGAAGAAGGAAAGTATGACTGATTCTGGTGAGCACCAAGTGTTGTGTGTAGCCTGCAAAAAGTAGAATGTTTGGTTGTATCCCTAACTAATAACGATATTGCAATGCAATAAAAAAGGAAAAAGCATATAATGTTAAAATTTCAAATTACATAAATTAGGTATTCAGTTCTGAAAGTTTATGATTCGTCTGTCAAACTTCTCAATTTGACTAGCTGTTTTAGTTTCTTTTCAGCAAGCGTCAAAATATATAAATGGCGTTTTTTCTTCTTTTTATTTGAACTGGAAGGAGAACTTAAAAAGTAGGCAAGAAAAGAGCCTATACAGAAAGCATAAACAGCTCCGCAAATCAAACAATACATGCACCTTGGAGAATTCTAAGGTAATGCATTAACTATGGTGCAATTAAATGGTTTCAATGTCCTATGTTTTGACAACTTTTTTTTCAGTGCTTGAGTTTCTTTGTAACATTGAAAGTCATTTACGGGTAGCAGTGTTCTTTTGCTCATTGTTGGTGACACATTCTTTGAGATCTCTGATGTTAACCATGGATTCTTATGATTTGAAGCAGGTTTTTTTGGCAAACATTTTGTGGGGCTGTCTATTAGGTGTAGTATTGTCATTTTTGGTTAGCTTAACCATGATTAACAATATGGAATCCGTTAGTAATGGTAATCAGGTTAG
>VDFB02345454.1:0-36458 GCA_007258455.2 Sequoia sempervirens
TTGAATCAATTAATAAACTTAATGGCATAATTTTTCTAGTATATGGAGATCCCCTTAGTAAATTGTAAAACCTAAAGAGAAATAAATTGGTATAAAAGCTCAAGATAGATCATTTCAAAGTGCTTCATCAAAGTGTTTTGAATATTCTAAAGCATGGATGGGGAGATACTAGTGAGAATAAAATAATCTACATAGAATAATAGTACCAAAATCTCATATGTGTGTCTTTAAATATACACTAGGTGACTTGAGTGTTAGTGAGTGAAACTAGAGCAAGAAATAAACCATCAATATTCTCATACCAAGCCTGAGGGGCTCGTTTGAGACCATACAATTAACATAAAATCCTACAAACAAGTGAAGACTCTATGAATCTTAAATTTTTCTACATGTATATCTCCTCATGAAGTCATCATGCAATAAATAACTCTTCACATTCATCTAGAAAACTAAACATCTTTAAGATGAACTAATAGAAAGTATAAGGTGAACATAATCCATCTTGGCTACAAGGGAAAATTTCTCAGAGTATTTAATACCCTCAGTTCCTATGAAAACCCCTTAGCTAGAAGATGTGTCGTATACCTTTCAATAGAAATATAAGCTACATACTTGGTATGGAACACCCACTTGCACCAAACCATCTTTCTTCCCTTAGTAAGAGGAAGCAAATCTCGTGTGTGACTCTTTGTCAAGGAAGAATAGTCATACACCATAGCACAACCCCATTCTAAAATACTATGAGCCTCTAAAAGAAATCTAAAAATTAGTAAATATAGCATGAGTCAAAATACTAATGGTAAAATTTTGTGAGAAAGGGTAACAAGAACTCATGAGATCACTAGCTAAAGATCCACCCTCCTGAATATTACTATATGCCCATCTATGAAAAATATGAGTAGGATGAGGTAGATGTGGTGGTGTAGGTGGTGATGGTGGTAGAATAGGACCATCATTTGAAGTATCCTCAAGTTCAAAGGTATCCTAATGAGATGAATAAGGTAGAGTTGGTAGTGAGGAAGAACAAGTGAACGGACAATCCATCTATGTGAAAGAATCATCTAAATAGGAATCTTTCTAAAATTAGACATCGCTAGTGGTTGGATCAAAAAATTGATCAATAAGACTGCACTTCCTCTTAATAGACAATAAAAATGTATGTTTGAATCTTATTCTATGTTTCCTTACACTAACTATCAAATATGAATACGTAAGCCTCACTTCGAAATACCCTAAAGAAGGAAATATCAAGCTTAGTGAAATAATCCTAAAAGGTCTAGTTCACATATTCCCCCCATTATCTTTAGATATCTACCAAATATAAGAGCCTAATTTATTCTCCATGAAAATCTTAAAGTCCTAAAAGTAGTGAAATCATCACTCTTGTACTTAAGAAATTACACCCATGGATGACAAGTGTAATAATCAATTAAGGAGATGTAAATGCCATGGGGTCACTATGAACCAACTTAAGTAATATAGTAATATGGTGCACCTTACCCTTAGGAAAGGGTTCCTAATGATATTTTCCAAAGACAGCCTTCAAAAACTCCCTTTATACATAAAACCTTAAGATTACCAAGTACCATATGTCGAGTATTCAACTACTAAAGATAACAATAATTGAGGTGTCTAAACCTATAGTGTCAAATTATTCTTAGAGAATTTTCATGTGGGAAATGTATGATGAACCACAAGATGACTTTAATTAATTAAATCTCTACAATCTAGACCCATGATAAATTCAACCTAAGGCAATATTTTTTTTGTGTTGTAGTTCTCAAATAACTACATCATGTGGTAAAAAATTAATTGTCTTTCCATGCCTTGTATGGAAAATTTAATATGGATGGAATATTGGTATTGTAAGATAGAATTTTGTCACCCCAAGGGTTTAGGACCTAGGGAAACAAACTTTCTATGCCCCACATTCAAGGATAACCCTAGAGATCTCAATCCAATGAAGAATGGAGGAAGAGATCTAACAATAGGGTATCCTAGGGTATGTTTAAAGATTAATGAGGGGTTCACCACCAAGTTAGGGCTTGGAAACACAAATGAAATGTAAGATGTAATGCTAAACTCTAATATGTTGCAATCTTTCACTAAATGGCCTAAAATGCATGTAAAACAAAACAAAAAGATGCAAGATGAAATGTGTGCACCTGGAAATCTAAAGATGACTAGATGGAGCTCTGAAATGTTGAAAATAGTGACTTTAATGTTTATTGTGACTCATACACCAGGCTAGGCGAATTAGTACCAGATCTTGGTTTCTTTACAAGAACAGGTTTCTAGAAAAAGGGTATCTGAAACTGCAAAAATCTCAAATTGACCTAAACTGGGAATCATATGCCAAGATTGGCATATGATTCTAGTTAGGGGTTTCTGGAGCCCCAAAGTCTAAATCTTTTCTTCAATGTCTTCTCTTTTTGTTCCTCTTTTTTTTTCGATCTGAAACTCTAATTTCGAGGTTGTAGGTGACTTTTTAGTGGAGATTACAACCTTGCAAATGGGGAGACAACTTCAACAAATTTCTTCAAGCTTGTAACCTAATCTTCAATGATCCTTCAATCTCCAAGACACCTATATCTTTAATCACACGTGTAAAGAGAAGATAAACTTGTTGATTTGTTAGTGAATAGGGGTTTTCCTTGGTCAAACCCCTTTTAGGTAATTAAACCAAATGATGAAATAATGAAACAAGGACATGAAACATGAAACATGAACAATAATACCTTGAATGATGACTTGTAACATGAATTAGAAATCTAACATGAAGTGGCCATGTAGAATGTAGATCTTGATCTTGAGATAAAGTATAGAACAATGCTTGACCTTGGATCTTGAATGTAACATCACAACACTAGCTCATGAACATGCTTCATGCTTGATGATCTTGACATGATGATGGATCTTGGATTGTTGCCATAATTGATGAAGAATTTTGCACTTAAATGCTTTATAAATTATCTTGCAAACTCTCCTAAAAATCTTGTGAAGTCTTGGAATGCTTAACTCTTGAGTGCTTGGCTTGATTTCATGAATGCTTAATAAAATAGTGATTTGAGACCTCATTTATATGGGAAATTCATCCAAATGACCGTTTATTAGATCCCAAAGATCGACATAGAAGAAGTTTGAATTTAAGACCCTATTTTCCTGCTTAAATCCTTAAAAATAGGCCAAATTGGACTCATACGCCACTTGTGGTGTATCAGGCCCACCTAGATGGGACTCATACACCTAGGGTGGCATATGAGTCCCACAGAGCCTATTTGAAGAGAGAGAATGTCAAGAAGTGAAGAAATTAAGTTTCTATGAGGTCTATGTCAGGATTTTGGTTAAATTATGCCTTGGGATGCACAATATAGGGTCTTAGAGGCCTATATTAAGGTCATAAATGCAAGGGGACCTAAAATCCAATGTGAAAGTGTAGATAAATATACTTTACAACATTAACTTAAGGAAAATTTGGGTTTATTTAGCTTAGAAGGGACCAAAATCCCATGTGAATGTGTACAACACATTACAACACTAGATTAGGTCCATTTAATTTACAAGCCTCCTAATTTTAATGTGAAATTTTGAATAAATACACTTTACAACATTAATTTAGGGTAGAGTTAGGTTTATTTAGCTTTAAAAGGTCCCAAAACCTAATGTGGATGTGTAAAACACATCACAACACTAGATCATGGTGATATCAATTCCAATTTATCATTAATTATTCTCAAATTAGGCAAAACTGTACCATTTCCAAGGGGGTACAATTTTTGTCATTACATGTATCCCCCACTTTAGTGAGAAGATGAACTTGCTTCAAACTCACACTAAAGTAGACATTCAAGAGGGGTCCAAGTGTACCAATGCGGACAACAAAGGATAATAAAGATCAAAGGAGGTGTCCAAGCCTCCAAGATTCAAGATCCTACATCAAACCAACATAAGCACGAAAGGACATGCACAAGGTGTATGGTATGTACCAAAATAAGATACACAAGCATACAATGTCATTGATGAAAGAAAAATAAAGAAAAGGTGGATCAAGCTTCGACAAAAATGCACTCACTTTGGGGCCATGGAACTTCAAGTCATCCACAGGGTGAGTATTCCAAAAGGGTGAGACACATACACACATGTTTGGTATGCGCTCACACACACATGCGAGTGGCTAAGGGAAATTCATGCCTCGGTCCGTCTTTTCGTCAAACCATACCAAAATTATACCTCATGATAAATTTGATAAGGCACCACGCTACAATGAACTTTGAGCTTCATGAGGCAAGCAAAGCTTCATATGCTTGAAACTCGTGAACAAACAAGATGGCTCCATAGGCATGCAAAGTGTGTTATGCAAGGTGGCCATATAACCAATGTTGTAAATGTGAAACAACGCAAGGAATGTTCAAAGGGATTTTGCTTAGTTCAAGTAAGGTCTCTTCTTAGGGAGCATTGTGCATAATATCTCCAAGAGAGGAAAAGTCAAATAAATATTACACTCTCAAAGGAAATTGATCCTAATGACACCACCAAGAAAAGGACATGTCACAAGAAGAAATAAAATCACACAATAAAACATGAGTGTTGATGTATATGCCCACTTTAAAGTAGTTGCTAACACCATTATTGTGAGAGATTGTTTTAAAGTAGAAGAAGACGTGAGAGCTTATTCAGAAAGCCCTATGCCAATTCAAATGTTTCCAATAAGCTACATCATGAATAATTATGTCACATGTGAGTCAACTTAAGGCATGTCATCCACATTCCAAGCTTGTTCTTATATGTACATGAAAGGTGATCAACTAGCCAAAAGAGACAATGATAAGTGACATACGAGGACATAGCTACATAACCCCCTTGCCCCCACTTAGTGTAGGACAAGGATGATTCAAAATGAAAAGAGGAACTAGGTGCTTCAACCCAAGGAAGAGCACCACAATCCTTAAGATATTGAATTTTGTTACTCAAAGCCTTACATTCATTAGTAGAATGACCATGAATTCTATGATATGCACAAAATGAACTCTTGTAGTAAAATTTATTTTGTGTTCTTGGAGGGAGTGATATCAAATGATCTTGGAGGAGTCTCGACAAGATACCTTCTTGATCAAAAGTAGAAAATTTTGCTTTATTTTGTGACAAATATATCTCTTGCTTAGTAGAAGGTGTCATAATTACGCAAGAATCTTTAGATTGCAAGATTTTGTTCTCTCCTTTACAGGAGGGTGTAAAATCTAAAAAATTAAAATCATTAGTGTTTTGTGTGATGACATTGTCATTAAGCGAAGGCTTATTTCTTTCTTTTGTTTCTTTCAAAGGGTAGCAATCAAGACCACTATTGTCTATCAGTTCAAAATGCACTAATGTTAAAGTTGGCTTAGAGGAAAATTTTGTAATGGTGTTGATATTAAGTGAAGGCTTGTTTCTTTCTTTCAAGGGACAATAACCAAGACCACTAGTATTTTCTTGCATGTGAGGCTCTATAGGGACACGAATACCTTATTCTCTAGCACCACATCCTTTTCCACTATATCCAAATTGTTTCAGAAGTTCATAACCTTTTCCATAAAGAATTTTTATTTCTTTTGGATTACGTGGTTGCTCATAATTAAGTTCATCAAAGTTTGTTGTGTAATTTTTTGTCTTTTGTTCTAAAGTGACTGAGGTGGATGCTTCTAAATTTTTTGTTCACATTACCACTTTTTCTTTTCCCTTGTCTGAATCTTTGTTTGTGATCTTGTATTCTCCCATGAATGTTGTGAAATCTAAGGAACCCCAATCATCTTCTAATAGTTTTGACACTTTTTCCATCTTTTGTTTCTCTTAGTTTATATGTTCTATGTTTGAAGTTGGAATTAGTGTGTTTAGAGAATTTTTCCTTCCTTTTTCAATTTGTAAGCAACTTTCAGGCTCAAGATTTATTTCAACTTGGTATACTTTATTTTTATAGACGTATTTCATGATACGATGAAGAGTTGAAGGCATCGCATGCATCTCATGGATCCAAAGTCTTCCTAAAAGAAGATTGTATGAAATATCATCAGGCATAACATGAATAGTAGTTTTAAGGTATCCTTTCCAACTGTAATGGGAAAAGTAATCAACCAAGTGATTGCTTTCCTACATTGTCAAATCCTTGAATCAATAAAGAATCAGGTTCAATTCTTGATTTATCCACACCAAGTCTATCCAAAAGTTTCACACTACACACATTCAAAGTTGGGCCATTATCAACAAGGGTTCACTTTATTCGTGGCCTATTGTATCTAGCTATTATCATGAAGGCATCATTTTTCTTTCTCATTTCCAAAGGGGGTAGCTCATGTTGATGAAAAGTAATATCTATGTTGTGTAAAGTTATGGCTTGAATTTGGGCAGCCACATCATTTGAGTGTGAATTAGGATGGGTAGGAAGAGATGTAAATCGCTTTGAATCATGTTGTGATAATGAGGAGAGTCAAGTGAATAAGGTCTCATAATTGATATTTAGTAGGATTATTCTTTAGTTGTTCAACAAGATCATACTCCTTTCCACTTTGTGGAGGAAAATGAGGACTAGGCAAGATAGTATTAGGAAATGGGAGGGATTTTGAAGTTGTTTGTCTTGGTTGCAGATTGTTTCTAGTGTTATATGTATGAGCAACGGTATTATGACCTGGTTGCTGCAAAAATTTATTCTTAGTTGGGTAAAGGATAAGTTCAGGTTTTTTTGAGTTTGGGGTTTTTGTGAAGGTGGGTAAAGGATGAGTTGAAGTTGAATAATATTAACTTTCGTTAGTGAGGGAGAGTCTAATGTTACTTCATCATCTTCATCTAAGGGCACTATATCATTATTGTCAATGTTATCCTTTTCTGGCACCATGATATCTTCCCTAGGAGGAGAGTTTTTAGGAGAACTACTAGCTTTATGTCCATGACTTTCAAAGGTTGGTTCTTCTACAATGACTTCATTACAAGTAAGGGAGTTATCAATGGTTGGATTTTATTGTTTATCAATAGTGGGGATATTAGGAGAAGGCTCAATTTGATTGTTCGTGACTTCATCCTTTTTCTCTAAGGTCTCATTCTCTTGTGCCATACTATCTACCCTAGTAGCAAATCTTGTAAGATGTTCATCACACTCCATGGTTAGATTTTGTAAAGTAGCTTCATCATAAGTAGGGGAGGCATCAAGAGAAGGACAACTATGATTTCCATGCTTACCAAATAGATCTTTCCAAATGGTAGGAGCATTAGGCAAGGGAGGAACAAGATTCTCATGACTCTCAATAGGTGTGTCTTCTAACACCAACCTATCCTCTTTGCATCAAGGAGGGATATTAGGAAGGACAATTTTTATTGTCATGGCTATCTATGATATCATCCTCTTTTGCTAAAACATTCTCACAAGCAAGGGATGAATGGAGCCTAGGTAAGGTGATGTTTAGAAATATTTTTATGATCTCATCTTCTTGTTTTCTAATATCTTCCAAAGGGGGGTGAGGAGAGGGACAATCAAAACTCTCAATGCTTGTATCTTCTTTCACCAAGATACCTTTTTCACTAATAGGAGAGGTATCGGGAGAAGAAAAAGTATGATTGTTATGATTTTTTACGCTTGCATCCTCTTGTATCATACCATCCTCCCCAATAGGTAATGTAATAGTAAGGATTGTGTCAATGGTTTGATCCGCTTTCTCTAAGATCTTCTCATAACTATGAAAGATAGTAGAAGGATGAATAACATTTTTCTTAATGACCTCGTTGTTGTACACTAAAATGAACTCATAAGAGGGGATGTTGTACTTATGCAATCCATTTTTAACCATATCAAAGCCACATCTCTTGAAAGAAAACATGCTATTATGGAAAAATAAATAAAGTGCAATTCTATGACCTAAAGTGAAATGTTTAAATGCAATTTTAAAATTTGAAACAAGGTAATTTTCTTATTACACTATGCAACAACTTGAAAGATGAAATGTTGTAAATGCAAATTTGGAATTGAGCAATGCATGAAATGAACCACTTTAAGCTGGATTTAATGAAATGCATATAACAAAAACTCAACTAGCTAAAACAGCTAACCAATGGGGGAAAAAAAGTGTAGAAACAAGGTTTTAAATGTTGTAAAAGGAAATTTTAGATGTGCACTCGGACTGATTCACCTAGAGGGGTGTATGAGTCCCAGTGAGGGTTTTTTGCTCAATTTTCAATAAACTTTAAGTGATTTTTATGCTTTTTGGTTTGGCTAATCTGTAGACTAAATGCAAATGAAATTTTCAAATGTTTTTCAATGATTTGAGATACAAAAATGCAACCTATATGTACTTTTACCAATGTAAAAAAAAATAGAAACCCTAGAATGCCAATTAACTAATGCAAAGTTAATGCAAGATAGATCTAGGATGATGATGGACTCCAAATTAGAAAATGAAATTTTCTAAATGTAGGTTCACCAAAATGTAATATATAATTTTGTCACCCCAAGGGTTTAGGACCTAGGGAAACAAAATTTCTATGCTCCACATTCAAGGATAACCATAGAGATCTCAATCCAATGAAGAACAGAGGAAGAGATCTGACAATAGGGTATCCTAGGGTATGTTTAAATATTAATGAGGATTTCATCACCAAGCTAGGGCTTGGAAAGACAAATGAAATGCAAGATGTAATAATAAACCCTAGTATGATGCAATCTTTCACTAAATGACCTAAAAATGCATGTAATACAAAACAGAAAGTTGCAAGATGAAATGTGTGCACTTGGAAATCTGAAGATGACTGGATGGAGCTCTGAAATGTTGAAAATAGTGACTTTAATGTTAATTGGGACTCATACATCATGCTAGGAGAATTAGTCCCAGATCTGGGTTTCTATATAGGAATAGGTTTCTAGAAAAAGGGTATCTGAAACTACAAAAATCTCAAATTATCCTAAACTAGGACTCATATGCCAGGACTGGCATATGAGTCTAGTTAGGGTTTTATAGAGCCCCAAAGTCTGAATTTGGTCTTCAATGTCTTCTCTTTTTGTTCCTCTTTGTTTCCATATCTGAAACTCTGATTTCGGGGTTGTAGGTGACTTTTTAGTGGATATTACAAACTTGCAAATAGGGAGACAACTTCAAAAAAATTCTCCAAGCTTGTAACCAAATCTTCAATGATCCTTCAAGCTTCAAGACACCTAGATCTACAATCACACATGTAAAGAGAAGAAAAAATTATTGATTTTTTTAGAGAATAGGGGTTTACCTTGGTCAAACCCCTTTTAGGTAATTAAACCAAATGATGAAACAATGAAACAAGGACATGAAACATGAAACATAAGACATGAAACATGAAAAATAATACCTTGAATGATGTCTTGTAACATGAATTAGCAATCTAACATGAAGTGGCCATGTAGAATGTAGATATTGATCTTTAGATAAAGTATAGAACAATCCTTGACCTTGGATCTTGAATGCAACATCACAACAGTAGCTCACGAACATGCTTCATGCTTGATGATCTTTTCATGATGATGGATCTTGGATTGCTGCAATAATTGATGAAGAATTCTACTCTTAAATGCTTTAGAAATGATCTTGCAAAATCTCCTAACAACCTTGTGAAGTCTTGGAATGCTTAACTCTTGAGTTCTTGGCTTGATATCATGAATGCTTAATAAAATAGTGATTTGAGACTTCATTTATATAGGTAATTCATCCAAATGACTATTTATTAAACCCAAAGGCTGACATAGAAGAAGTTTGAATTTAAAACCCTATTTTCTCACTTAAATCCCTAAAAAATAGGCCAAATGGGACTCATATGCCACTTATGGAATATGGGTCCCACCTAGATGGGACTTATACACCCAAGGTGGTGTATGGGTCCCACAGGGCCTATTTGAAGTGAGAGAATGTCAAGGAATGAATAAATTAAGTTTATATGAGGTCTATGTCAGGATTTTGGTTAAAATATACCTTGGGATGCATAATATAGGGTCTTAGGGGCCTATATTAAGGTCATAAATGCAAGGGGGGCCCAAAATCCAATGTGAAAATGTAGATAAATATACTTTACAAAATTAAATTAAGGAAAAATTGGGTTTATTTTAGCTTATATGGGCCCAAAATCCCATGTGAATGTGTACAACACATTACAACACTAGATTGTGTCCTTTTAATTTATAATCCTCCTAATTTTAATGTGAAAATGTGAATAAATACACTTTACGACATTAAATTAGGGCAGATTTATGTTTATTTAGCTTTAAAAGGGCCCAAAACCTAATGTGGATGTGTAAAAAACATCACAACACTAGATCAAGGCAATATCAAGTCCAATTTATCTTTAATTATTCCCAAATTAGGTGAAATTGTACCATTTCCAAGGGGGTACATTTTTTGTCATTACAGGTATAAATATTAATAACATAGAAAACATCCTCAATGCAACCACCTATTAATTGTATAGTAGGGGTCAAACCACAATAGTGGTTTAAAAATTTTATGAGGAAGGAAATTTCATTTTTCTTCCTTTCCCCAAACTCAATGGGTTTGGTCGAACTCAATGGTTGATTAGAACCATTGATGTCAACCAAACATATATGTTGATTGAACCATTGGTTCAACCCGAACCCACAAAACATAAAAAAAATTAATAATATTTAAAGGGGTTGAGTTGAACATGTGTTTGACCGAACCTCAAATAAGACAAAAAAATGAACTCAAGTCCGCGACCATTTTTGGCTTTTTCACCTTTCCCTATGCTAAAAGGGTTTGATCAAACATGGGTTCAACCGAACCCCCCCAAATAAGACAAAAAAAAATGAACTTGTCACTGTCATTTTTTGCTTTTTTCTGCTTTCCTTGTGCTTTGTGCATGCGGAAAATGATGAACATGAACAACAAACAGCGAACAAACTCAACTTCATCTCTCTGGCGAACAACAAACTCGACTTCATCTCTCCATAGTTCATCAACCCAACTTCCAGGTTTGTCAAATTCGAATTTCATAGACTTCAAAATGCGTTTGTTTGTTAAATTTCTAAACCCTAAATGTAAAATTTTTCAAATTTGTTGAATTGAAACTACATTTGTTTGAAAGTTTCTAAAGCCTTTTCAACATACACTATTTCTATGATACATTTCTACTTTGTCAAAAAATTAACATGCCCTGTCTATGCTTCCACATTTTGCATACATTTCTCCCAGGGCACCTCCAATTTATTTGAGGCATTATATCAAACAATTCATTAACAAATTTATTTGAGGCATTATATCAAACAGTTCATGGTAATTTTTGATGGAGTATGATAGAAATAGTGTTTCCATTGTATGCACCCTATATCAAACAATTCATTAACAAATTTATTTGAGGCATTATATCAAATAGTTCATGGTAATTTTTGATGAAGTATGATAGAAATAGTGTTTTCCATTGTATGCACCCTATATCAAATAGTTCATTAACAAATTTATTTGAGAGCATTATATCAAAAAACACTATTGGAAATTTATTGAGGGCATTATATCAAAAACACTATTTCTATCATACTCCGTCCAAAAACACTATTGGAAATTTATTTGAGGCATTATATCAAATAATTCATTAACAAAATTTATTTGAGAAATTATATCAAACAGTTCATGATATAAAGTTTAGGGTGCATACAATGGAAACTTGGATAAAATTCTTCATATTTTTTTCCTTTGAGTTTTATGACATTACTCTAAAAATGGTTGGTGAACTAAATGTATGAATCAAAGAATAAATTTAGAGGAAAGAAACTAGATTGTTTGAATGAAATGTATAATAAAATAGTTCTATTAGGATTAGAAGGAATGAAGGTATTATTAAATTTTCTAGTATTAGGAAAATATAAAAATATGTCCACTTTATATATATATATATTTAAAACTATTCTTCATATATCCATGTTAAAACTATTAAAAATTAAATTACATAAATCAATTTTAAATTTGTACAAAGAAATAAATGACTTTGACTAAGAGCGAATATTTAAAATATAGCTATCCTCTTTGCAAAATCCAATTTGATTTGAGATATTTATGGACAAAAAATATGGATGAGCATGAGGTAAGTAAGAAAGAATAACCTTAATTTATATCTTCCCTCATTAAATAATTTCACGTTTAAAGAGTTTCTTAAGGCATATCCAATTATGAAAAACTATTATATACTTGTTATAACTATATTAAAGTATATCATGAATAAATTGAAAGGATAAAGAGTAAATCACTAAAAACACATACATAAATCATAGAAGTAAATTGATTAATATAAGGAGATTCAAGTGGTTGGATAATTTTTTCCAAGGAGTGGAAGAGGTTAAGAAGGAACCATCAAATAAATATAATATTTTAAATACTTTAAAAGAAAAATACATTTCTCCCTGCTCTAAATTGAAATGGTATTCCTTCTAAGATGATAATAATTGAAAAAGAAGAAAATAATCATTATGAAGATCAAGTACCATTGATAAGTTTTAAGAGATCAAATAAAATATTCAACAACAAAAGAAAAAAGAGAAAATAGTTAATGCTAAAGAAACAACTACAACCAAGCTACTATGTTATAAATTCTCCTCTTATGTAGTCTTCATTTCCCTATAAATTGTGGCCTCCTTGTACAAATTAGCTATTGATCATCATAGTGAAACAAATTTAACATTTTGAAATGGTTAAACATTATTATTATTTTTTTGTATAAGTATAATTATTATGGGTTCATTTCTCCTCTCCTACTCTTCCTAATAAGGTTCTATTTTACAAGCCTCATATAAATGTTAGGGTTCTAACTTCTAAAAATTGAATAGTGTCAACTTAATCTCATTAGACAATGCTCCCCTATATTAATGGGGCCAAATTTTTATCTATCAAACTCGGCTATGTTTACATTGAATAAGAATTTGATACCTTTATCCTGATACTTGAACTAAGATATCTTGGCTCTAATTTTAGTCCTTTTATCTAAAAATTATTGGTGACATATCCATTCATGTTTAGTTTTAATCATTTATTATTGCAATTAATTATTACAAGGAGATTCTTGAAGCTTGTATTCCATCCCCACCATTTTTATTCTAAATATTTGACATTTTCTTTCAACTTAAAGTCTAAATTTTATCCTTAATGCTATACATATTTTTCTAGGATAACACATATTCATTATATTTCACTAAATGTGTTCAGGCATAGAAGAAAAACTTCAATATATCTTTAAGATAACTTTGATACCATCAAGATAATCCCACCTTTCATTGCATTAATATCAAGGTTAACTAACCCTTCCTCTTTACATGCTTTTCAATTAGAGTATCCTCTAGTAAAAATAGAAACATTAATAGTGTGGTTATCAAAGAGTGTCTAGGGATGCACACATCACTATTATTAATAAATTATAAGATTGTAAGAAATGTTTATGGAAGAAATAACTGTCTAATAGAGAATATAATGTATTAGTACATATCTAACTATTACATATTTTAAATAAAGCCCCTTTAAAATCTATCTTATTGCCATTTAATGAGTCAACTAGGTTCAAAATTATTTTCATCTTATTCCCCAAAATTCATCACCTTTACAACAAAACTTGATTTCATCTAATTTATCTTATTTATTCTCAAATCATATTAAAATCACCACCTTAAACTCTAAGAAATATTTGGTAACTTATTTATTTTATCTTCATTTAGAAAGGGGTGTGAAGGGGATTTAGAACCTTTTAAAGTTTCTTTCAAAATAACTAGGAAGATTTTATTCATTGCCTTTCTTGTTGCTTTTAGGATTAGTGTTATGAATTTTGTGCCTTCATTCTTAAAAATTCTTATATCAACTCATTTAGCATTTCCATGATCTTTTTATATGGGAAAGGTCAACATACAATGAGGTAGACACTTTCCATTTTTTTTATTCCTTAATTAGTTCTTTCTAGGGAAAACTTTTAGTCTTTTCGAACACCTTACAAAAATATGATAAATGTGTGATTATTTTTCTTTCCACTCTATAAATTATTGATGTGCTTGGATATATAATTGAGATGATTCACTCATAATTTACAATGATAAAAATTTAGTATATGACCAATATTTTGAGACATCAGAGCTACCACTCTACATAACTCTCATGGAAATAAGAATATTATTTTATTTTAACTAAAGAAATTGTGTGTACTCTATCTTGAAAATTAATAATTAATTTTTGAATTATATACTTATAATTTAAAATAAGAGCATCCTTTGTAACATGGAATATCTAGGTTAATTTTAATGAAATAAAATATGTTTTTATATTAAGAATTTTTACAAATATATGGAACTCATATGTTGAGAAATTGACTAAGATGTAACTCTGTGTGTAAGGAATTAAAGATGCTTTCGAATAATTTATATACCTTCTTTTCCAATAATTAACATTAGAAATTAATACTTGAAACCATAATTGTATACCTACCTCCCAATGGTCTTGGGAGATGGATGCATTTTAGATGGAGGAAAGAGTTTCAAAGGCTCATGGTATGGACACCTCAAAGGCATGATATATAACACATGAACTTTATTTATGAAATTTGGTCTTTTGTTGTTGGCTTCTAGTATGAATGTTATCTATACTTGGTGGAATTCTTAGTTGAGACTCTCAATCTTCCATTGTTGGTTTCTAGTGTGATTATACAATATGCTCACCAAACTGTATTAATTTCTAATGTTAATTATTCAAAGAAGGTTTGTTTCATAAGAAGAGACCTATGTTCACATATTCCAAGGCATGTTATTATCCACAATGCATGACACTTCTTCACATCTCTACCAAGTTCTAAACAGATCTGATTTGCCATTTCCATGGAGGAGATTGATGATTTAAAAAGAAATATCATGCCATTTCTTTCTTGAGAAGTCATGTTTGCATTCATGATTTGCAACTTCCATCTTCATCCAAAAAGAAATTTTGTTATCGTTATGTGGCTGATATTAAAAAAAATCAAAACCTTCATTTGAGCATGATCACCAACACAAAGGTGAATGAGTGGAAACAAAAGAAAGCTCAGTTAATGGCTTTCAACATGTTGGTGGAAAATCTGCATCTTTTTGAAAGTGGCTTCCTAGCTTATCAGTCTTATGTTTAGTAAGGTTTTGTAATCTCCACTATGTTATGTATTCCGGTCACGGGTTATATCTAGTATGATGTCTTCTTTTGGGTATTTTGGGTGCATAAGAGAATGTGCATATGTACTAATGTATTCAACCAATGTGCTTTTGTAACATTGTAATCAAACAATTGGTTATTTTTACTAGGACCTCACTGGTCTTTTTGATATTTTGTAAAATTTATTACTCAAACTGCAACTGGGGGTTTTCTTGCTGGTTCTTTCCAGATATGTCGCCTGAACTAGTTATATGTAAAATATTATATATATTTATACAATTATAAGTGGTCTCCCACTTTGCTTAAAAAAAAAGTTCTTGTAAATGTCCACATCTTTTTCCTTGACAGGTTGCTATTTCTTAAAGATTTCTTATGATTTTCATAATGTTGGTCAATACTTTACTGTAAATATTCTATAGTCATGCTCTTAAATGTCATAAGAATATGTCATAAGAGTGTTTCATCTTATAAAGCTATAATAATATTATATGCATTTAGAACATCTTAGAAACCTCCCTTGAAGCATTCAACAAATGACAAATAACTACCAACACAAAGTGAGATACCTCATTTCCTAATATGAGGACAAAATAATAAATCAAAATATTAGGATGCAAGGTTGACCCACCTTTCCCAATACTTGGCTAAGTTTATCATCTATTGAGGAGTGGATCCCAACAACAATTGTGCTTAGTGCTTACTACTAATCCAAGGAATACCTATTCATTTTTTCTTTATTGTATTCCTAATGACTCCTCATCTCAAGTTAAATTGTGGGAATGGATTTTTATGCCCTCCCTATGACTAAATGGCTACAAGGAGGTGAATATGATATGGTGGAAAAAACCAAGATACAAGTTGGTTTAGTTCTCATAAACTCTCTAAAAAATAATTGAATTCCTACATCCTAACTAGAAATACCATGAGGGGTTTAGATCCCATTTTAGACAAAAAATATTCTTATATTGATCACTAGTTCACTTGGACCAACTAAAGAGATGGTGAACTAAGGGAAACTTAGTTGTATTGATAGATTAAAACTTAGTTATTTCTCTTTCCATTGTCCTCTCTCCACAAAACACCCTTATTTAAGTAGATTCTATTAAACCTATCTCACATATCACCTCCCAATTCTTTAAACTTTTCAAACTTCTTATTCCTCATACCTAATAATCTATCCTTCAAGCTCAACACTTCCCACCTCAATCAAATTGATCACCTTGCTTCCCTAATATCCCTTTGGTTGATGTTCCTAGACCTCATCAAAATGGTAAGTGGATACAATTGTGGAATGATGCGATTAAATCTATTGCACTACCTTACTATGATCTTACAATAATAATATGGCTAGAAAGAGATCTAGAATGGAAAAAAAATATGGATCCAAATAGAAAAAAAAAACTTGTTTTGGCTTTAGCACTTACTAATAACTTTTCTACAATGAGTGGTTGCTTCCGTTGAAATAAAACTTAGAAGATTTGAACTTAATTGTGGTAGAGGATCTCAATTAAGAGATAGGCTACATTGGATGAAAGGATATAAGGGATACAAATTATTTTTTAGTTATTTGAACATATTTACATTCGAGAGTGGATAATATCTATAGTTGATCAAGAGAGGTAGTTCCATGACAACTCTAATGAAATAAATTACCTTACATGAAATAAAGGAATGGAACATGTAAAAATGAAATATATTACCTTGCAATGATGATTGATCTGGTAAGTCTGCAGCAATACATGTAGAATCAACCCTTGAAAGTCTAAAATTTGATCTTTTAATGCCTTGAAACCTAAGTTTCTTGATTGGGTTGAGAAGATAGATGATGAATTGATGATGAGAGATGTAAGAATGATTTATCCTCTTTAAAATGAGGATAAAAACACTTATTTATACAAAATTGTGCCTTAGTAACCATTCACACCTCATCAAAATCTGACATCAAGTGATTTCTAAATAAAAACCCGAAAGGAATTTAAAAATATTTTGAAATTAGAGCCAAGAAGGACTCGTTTGCCACCCATGGCAAATGGGTCCCACCTTGGACTCAAAAGTGGGTGTTGGGAATTAACTTGCATTTAATATTGTTTGTCAGGTTTATATAAAAAAATGCACTTAATTAGGACATGTGAGGGCATAAAGGGGTCAAATAAGTCATAAGAAAGGTGTAAATAAGTAGATTGTGCCTAGGAGGGTGTGAAATTTGGTTACAAGACTTTACAACAGTTCAATATAGGACTTAATGATGAATAAAAAGGGAATATTTATATGAATTATAATAAAAGGAGTCTAGAAGAATGTATAAATGTCTTACAACACTTCACATCACCTTCACAAGACGTCATTAAATGTATTTTATTTAATTTGTAAGGGTCCAAGACCTAGTGTGGATGTATAAAATTCCTCACAACACTAGATTAAGAACTTGTTTTAGTCAATTTAATCATTAAATAATCCATATCAAGCAAAGGATCTAATTTTCTATAGCACAATATCATTCAAGGAAAACCCTAAAAATATTAATCTAATGATAGAATGGGAGAAAGAGATCTTGCAATAGGGTGTGCTAGGGTATGATTAAGAAATAAAGAGGGGTTCACCACCAAGCTAGGGCTTTGAAAGGCTAGGGTGATCCCACAATATTGTTTTATAATTTTTGGCCAAACTGGACATTGAACTGAATATTTTAAACTAAATCTTCACTTTTGAGCACCTATAGTTGCTAAACCATGAGGAATTTGAATATTATACGAATTAGTGATCTGTGACATGTTTTCTATAGATGCTAAATATATTTTAAAAAAATTGTTTGAATCAGATTGTATTTCTTTTTCCATCTTGTTCGAAAACTAATTTTATTAATTTACACCATTTTTAATGAGTGATGCTCATTGCAAACAACATAAATTTTTTCTATGATAGATACAATTCTATATATTTTTTAATTTAGCTTTGTAACTATGATATCTAACAAGTTCATTTGGTTTCATAGTTTTTTATTGAATATTTTTTTCTTAATCAAGTTTTAAAGTCAAACCAATTACAATTCAGACATAGGCAGAAAGTAAACAACATAAATTTTTTTGTATGTATCAAAATTAACTTTTTTTTAATTGAATCAAAGACATCAATACCTATCCCGAACATATTTTTTAGATATTTTTTATTATATACTATTTTTCCATAGGTGCAGAATAGAGAGCTTGATTTTTGGTGAAAAACCTATGTTTAATTAAACTAAAAAATACATAATAAAACACAAATATATTAAAATTATATTCGAGGGATATCTCGTTCTGAGGACTACCATCATCCAGTTGGGTCTGTGAAGTTTCTTCCATTTTGCTCCTCAACTTGAGCTTCGAAAGGTAATTTTTTCGTAGAAATTTGGTGCAAGAAGGGGAGAAGGGAAAAAAAGGGGTGTTCGCTTGAATCCCTCTTTGAGGGAACCCCCCTTAACCTTTTGAGCGAAGGGGGGTTCGAGTGAACCCCCCCTTCAAAAATTTCCTTTGTTTCCATTTTGGAAAAAATGCAAAAAGTGGGTCCCATCATTAAAGAGGGTTCACTCAAAAGGGGGTTTGAGTGAACCCCTTTTGGGTTAGAGTGAACCCCCCCTTTGTGCAAACCCACCAAAACATGAATTTTTCTTCATGGTGGTGTTTTTTTAAATTTTCCTTCCTGAATGGAGTTATAAAATAGTTTTGTGGGATCACCCGCTATTGAAATGCAAGACTTAATTATGAAGCCTAATGCAATGCAAAGCTTTACTAAATGACCTACAAATGTATATAAATCAGAAAAAAATAGTTGAGAGATTAGAATGGTGCACCTGGAAACCTGTAGAGGCTTGAATGAAGACTAGAAATGATAATGTGTTGAAATTAATGTTGAATGGAACTCATATGCCAAGCTAGGTGATTTAGTCCCAGATTAGGGTTTCTAGGCAAGAATAGAAATCTGGCGTAGATATGTTTGGAACTCTTGAAAAATAAAAATTTCACTGTATTGGGGCTCATACACCAAAAGTGGCATATCCATCTAGTTTGGATTTTCTAGAAATTCAAGATCTAAATCTTCTCTTCAATCTTTGCTCTATCTTCTCCACCTAATTTCTGGGTCTGAAACTTTGATTTGCAACCTGTAGATTTCTTTCAATGATGTCCAAAGCAAGGTGACAACTTTGACAACTTTGAACACTTTGAAAACTTTCTCCAAACTTTCTCTTTAGAAGGTCTTCAACCTAGATCTTTAAATCACACACTAAAGAGAGGGGAAAATGTTGTTTTTTAGTAGAAAGGGGTTTTCCTTGGTCAAACCCCATTCTAGTAATCAAACCTTGAAAAGAAATCAAATAGGAAAGGAGAATGATGAATGAACAAAATGCAATGTTGCAACTCATCAAACCCTAGCAATAAAGTGTTGCAAACTTGTATGAGATAGCTCCAATGGATGTAGATCTTGACTCTTGCTTGAATGTTGTAGATCTTTAATTGAATGCTTGCTTGAATCACAAAACCCTACATCACAAATGTTAGCTCAAACACAAACATGATGCATGATGACTTTGACATGATGCTTGATACTTCAATAATGCTCCAAAACACTTGATAATCAACTCTTGAAGGCTCTTGAATACTCTTGTAAACTATTGTAGACTCTTGAATGGTCCCTTGATCACAAATTTACTATAATGCACTTATACTTGAAAGCTTGGGTGTGAAAATGAGTGAAATAAACTTGTATTTATACTTATTCATGCCTAATTCCTCAAAATTACAACACTACAAGTTGACATAAGATCTAGGAGAATAAAATCCTAACAAGAATTTGAATTAAATTTGATCTTGTGCCACATGGGACTCATACACCAGAAGTGGTGTATAAGTCCCATTAGGCTTAACTATGGGACAATTTTTTTAAAAATGCTTAGAATGATGCAAAATCAAGATTGAGGCCTTGAAACCTAGGTGAGACTCATATTCCCATGGTGGTGTATGAGTCCCAGATCACTAAATCTAGGCCACACACTCCAAAAATACCTGAATTATGATTGGATGTTGGTTTATGTTAGGACTATCCAAAAAACAATGCATTAATTAAGGCTTGTGGATGCAAAATAAAGCCAATTAAAGCATAAAAAATGCCAATTAATTAATAAAACCCTAGATTAGTGTGAAATTATGTTACAAAACTTTACAACACCATAAATAAGGATCAATTTAGGTACATTTTATTTAAAAAGAGGCCCAAGACCTCATGTGAATGTGTTAAACACATTACAACACTAAATCAAGGCAAAATTAGGCTTAGTTTAACAAGGACCCAAAAAAGTGTGAAAATGTCATGAATGACATTTTTCGACACTACATTTAGCCCCCACTTTAGTGAGAGAATGAACTTGCTTCAAACTCACACTAAAGTAGACTGACACACATCAAGAGGGGTCCAAGTACACCAATGCTAGAAAGATAGGATGACAATGATCAAGAGGGGTGATCAAGCCCCTAGGATGAAGATCCTATAATAGAAAAATATAGGCACAAATTAACACACATGAAAATAATATAAGGAGAAACAAACAAGGCACAAAAATACATTACCGAAGAGAAAAAATAAGAAAGGAAAATAAAAAGGAAAAAATAGTGTGGATCAAGCTTCGACCATTTTTCCAACATGATGTGGATTAGATCTGGGTTGTTTTTCCAAAAATGCACTCTCACTCTAAGGCAAGGAACTTCAAGCTATCCACTGGGTGAGTATCTAAAAGGGTGACACACACACACACATGGCAGATATGCGCTCACACAAAAGTGACTATGGGAAGTCATGCCTAAGTTTGACTCCTATACAACTAGACCAAAGCTATACCTTCTAATAAATTTGATAAGGCATCACACAATAATGAACTTCAAGCTTCATGAGGAAAGCAAAGCTTCGTATGCTTGAAACTCATGAAAAAACAAGATGGCTCCATAGGAAAGAAAAGTGTGTTATGGTAGGTGGCCATATAATTGAAAATAATGTAAAGGTACATTCAAAGGATTTTTTATCAGTTCATTTAAGGTCTTAACTTAGGGAAAATCATTCCTATTGTCTCCAAGAGAGGACCAATCAAAGAATAGAAGATTCACAACTTAGGGGATGTAGTGTGCTGGATCAAGCCACTAAGAGGAATATGATATGCTAAGAGAGATCACACTCTTGAAGGACATCACACCCAATGTCACCACAAGGTGAAAGATGCATCACAAGGTGAAAGACGCATCACATGAAATAAGAATACAACACAATGAAAAATGAAAAATGAAAAAAGAATAATGCCAATGTATTCCCCCACTTTAAAGAAATTGCTAAACACCATGCTGCGAGAAATTACTTTAAAGTAGCAAATTATAAATGTTATCAAGACATGCGAGCTTATTTGGAAAGCCCTATGCCAAGTCATGTGTTTCCAAATGAAGCTACATCATGAAAATAAAAAGAGGGGTTGCCCCCAAAATGAAACTCCAAACACATGAGGGATCCATGGATTTGGAGTCAGTATGTTCTTGCTACAATTTTTTTTTTTTTGAAGAGAGATCAGAACTATCATCATTCCTCAAATACTAATGGAATAAGAAGAATGACAGAAAGAGAGTGAAAACAAAGAAAAAATCCTTCAGGTCAACATGGAAGAGGCCTGAATGTCTAGATGCCTTGCATCATCCCCAAAAGGAAAAAATAAGAAAAATGAAAGAGAGATAAAAGGAAAAGATTTTGGGTCAACATTGAAGAGACATGGATGTCTCAATGCCTTCCGTCATCCCCAAAAGGAAAACACAAGACAAATGAAAAAGAGATAAAATGACGACAGAAAAGAATGTAGGTACAAATAGAGGAATGCCACAAAGAGAGAGATACATCAAACAAAATAGCGTGAGGATCAAATTACACACATTCATTCACACAAAGAAACATACAAAAGGAAATAAAAGCCAGACTAGTAAGGCACAAGCAGATCAACCTATAGTAGGTCGTCTACATCCCAATAATATCCATCATATGCGAAAGGCAAAAAACTATCCAAATGGATAATAGTAAGTGCCAAACTAGGGTCATCACCAAATTCAATAACTAGCCAAAAGGTTGGTAATTGTTCTAGTTTACAGACTCTGACTTCTTAGAATGGCTAGAGGTGGAATTTGTGTCACAACTACTAATCAATTTTTTATAATCAAGAAGGGTAGTACACAAGTGCACAAAGAAGGGAAATTTCATCATGGTAATCTTATCTTGTATCTTACTTTGCAAGTTTTCTATGAAAATATTTTGAAGGTGAGGGTCAGGAGCCTTTACATCAATTTGGGAATAAAGTTGGTAATCTTTTCATCTTCCTTTTGCTTACATCTCATCAACTTGACTAAAGTCATTTTAGGAGTCATGTGCACTTGGAAATGGTTTATAAAGGCATCAAAAAGTTCATTGAATGAGCAAATTTAGTTATTTGATAACGAAGACAACCATTCCTAGGTAGTATCTTTCAAAGACCTAGGGAAAAGCTTAGCCAAGAGCTTATCCTCAAGGACAAAGTCACTAGACAATGCAGTATAGGGATAAACATGGTTAGAAGGGTCTCCTTTTCCCTCGTATTTCTCAAACCAAGGAATATCTAGACCTTGTGGTATCGACTTTCTCAATATCTCCAAGGATAAGGGATTTCTTTTGACATAGTATTTAGGTTGTCCATTTTGACTTTGGTTTATGGTAGAAACTTGCTTTTGAAGGGATGAAATAGTTTGCAAAAGTTGATTTATGATGATGTCATTAGTTGTATTATGAGATGGAGGTGAATATGGTGGGGGTGTATATGTGTTCGAGGGACAAGTGAGTGGAATGCTTATGGGAGATAAAGAGGTAAGAGATATGACATGAAATGCCACAAAGGTACTAGGAATGCTAGCGGAAATACCTAAGGAAGGAACCACATTACTAGTAGGTTGCATTGTTGTTGTAACTTGAGGGTTGGTATAAGGAGGAATAGAGGCAATGGTTATGAGAGGAATATGAGTTCCTCATTTTTTTTGGACATTGTTCACAGGTTGAGTACCACTGGTGGTTGAAGTAATATGTTTACCAAATATTTGAACTATGTTACACACAAGGTCAACTCCGTCTTCACTTTCAAGCATGCGATCTGAATTTTATCTATGGTAGGGATAGCGGTGGTTGAAATGTTTTCAAGAATGATTTGATTTTGTAGGTTTTCTAAGTCTTCATGAATTTGGATTATGTTTTCTTGCGAAATACTAGCAACCATTGTTTCAACACTTGTCACACTACATTAAGGAAAAGAGGTGTTAAGGGTATGGTCCATACCTAGTGAACTAGTCTCAGCACTAGTTGTGAAAGAGTTAGGTAACCCAAGATCCATGACGGTTGTGCTATTAAGGGATGACATGAGTCTCAAACTTCATATCACTATAGTATTAGCAATAGGACACCCAATAGAAAAGATCATACAAGGGACACTAAATGTAAGATGGATGCAAATGCAATTCAAATGAATTTAAGCTAAATACAATGAAATGGATATAAAAGAAACTTTGTAAACTAAAATAGAAAGTTATCAAAAACAAACAAAATCCCAAAAACAAAGAATTTAATGTTGTAAAATGTAGTTTAAAATCTGCACTAGGACTAAATCACCTAGAGGAGTGTATGAGTCCTAGTGAGGGTTTTTTCATAAATTTTAGAAAAAATTTAATTGATTTTTATGCTTTTTGGTTTGGATGATGTCTAAAATAAATGAAAATGCAGATTTCAAATGAAATTCAAGGATGCAATATGCAAAAATGCAACCTATATGCACTTTCACTAATGTAAGATCTAGAAACTATAGATGCAAATTAACTAATGCAAACCCTATTGCAAAGCTAATACAAGAAAGATCTAGGACTATTATGCACTCTAAATCAGAAATAATGTGTTTTAAATATAGGTTCACCAAAATGATTAGTGGAAAAATGGTGCTCTATGGTTTAGGAAATAGAACACCAAGTTTCCCCTAATATCATTCAAAGAAAACCCTAGAGATCTCAATCTAATGATAGAATGGGAGAAAGAGATCTTGAAATTTAGGGTGTCCTAGGGTATGATTAAGAACTAAAGAGGGGTTCACCACCAAGCTAGGGCATGTAAAGACTATTGAAATGCAAGAAATAATTATGAAACCTAATGCAATGCAAAGCTTTACTAAATGACCTAGAAATGCATATAAATTAGAACAAAATTCTGAGAGATTAGAATGGTGCTCCTAGAAACCTATAGAGGCTTGAATGAAGACTTGAAATGATGAATATGATGAATTTAATGCTGAATTAGACTCATATGCCAGGCTGGGTGATTTAGTCCTAGATTAGGGTTTCTAGGTAGGAACAAAAATCCAGCAGAGATATGTCTAGAACTACTAAAAACTGTAAATTTCACTGTACTAGGACTCATACACTAGAAGTGGCATATTAGTCTAGTTCGGATTTTCTAGAAATTCAAGATTTGAATCTACTCTTCAATGTCTTCTTTGTCTTCTCCACTTGATTTTTAGGTTTGGAACTTCGATTTGCAACCTATACATGTCTTTCAATGATCTCCAAAGCATGGTGACAACTTTGAAAACTTTGAACACTTTGACATCTTTCTCCAAACTTGCTCTTTAGAGGGTCTTCAACATAGATTTGCAAATCACACAGTAAAGAGGGAAAAATGTTGTTTTGTTAGTAGAAAGGGGTTTGGCTTGGTCAAACCCCGTTTTGGTAATCAAACCTTGAAAAGAAATGAAATAGGAAAGGAGAATGACATGAATGAATAAAATGCAATGTTGCAACTCACCAAACCTTAGCAATATAGTGCTACAAACATGTATGAGATGGCTCCAATGGATGTAGATCTTGAATCTTGCTTGAATGTTGTAGATCTTTAATTGAATGCTTGCTTGAATCACACAACCCTACATCACAAATGTTAGCTCAATCACAATGATGATGCATGATGACTTTTACATGATGCTTGATACTTCAATAATGCTCCAAAACACTTGATAATCAACTCATGAAGGCTCTTGAATGCTCTTGTAAACTCTTGTAGACTCTTGAATGCTCCCTTGATCACAAATTTACTATAATGCATGAATACTTGAAATCTTGGGGGTGAAAATGAGTGAAAGAAACTTGTATTTATACTTATTTATGCCTAATTCCTAGAAATTACAACACTACAAGCCAACATCATATCTAGGAGAATAAAATACTGCCAAGAATTTGAATTAAATTTGACTTTGGGCCACATGAGACTCATACACCAAAAGTAGCGTATGAGTACCATTAGGCTTAACTATGAGACACATTTTTCAAAAATGCTTAGAATGATGGAAAATCAGGATTGAGGCCCCAAAACCTAGGTGGGACTCATATGCCCAAGGTGGTGTATGAGTCCCAGATCGCCAAATCTAGGCCACACACTCCAAAAATGCCTAAATTATGATTGAATGTTGTTTTATGTCATGATTATCCTCGAAAAGATGCATTAATTAAGGCTCATGGATGCAAAATAAGGCCAATTAAAGCATAAAGAATCCCAATTAATTAATAAAACCCTAGATTAGTGTGAAAGTGTGCTACAACACTTTACAACACCCTAAATAAAGCAAAATTTAGGTATCTTTTGTTTAAAAAGAGGCTCAATACTAATGTAAATTTATTAAACACATTACAACACTGAATCAAGGCAACATTAGGCTTAGTTTAACAAGGAGGACCCAAACAAGTGTGAAAATGTCATAGATGAGATTTTTTGACAATACACATAGTGGAAGTGTTATTTTTCATAGAAACTAAGCCTTATTTTGTTACATTATAGATAGAACAAAGTAAACAAGAATATGTTATTCAATTTCCTTCTACACCTAAGAAACTTTAACCGAGGCCCATGGATAGACAATAATTTGGGGAGATCTCATCTAGCTTTGAATCTTTAGAAGAGGAGGAAGAACCTTCAACTCAACTTGTTTGTAGGCCTACAAGGCATATACAACCACCTAAAAGGTATTCACCTGATGATTGGAGATGTATTTTTTCTTTGAATACTAACATGAATGAATCCAAATTGGTAGAAGAGGCATTAGGTATGAATGATGCAAAATCCTCGAAGATTACTATGGATGACGAAATGATATCTTTGAAAAAGAATGATACATGGGATCTTGTACCATTGCCTAAAGGATGAAAACCTGTTATTTTCAAATGGGTGTTTAAGAAAAACATTGGTTCAAATGGAGGTATTGAGAAGTACAAAGAAAGGTTGGTTGCAAAAGGCTACTCACAAGTTGAGGGTATTGCTTATGGTGAGATATTTTCTCCTATTGCAAAAATGAAATCCATTAGATTTTTTATTTCTATTGCTGCTTCTTATGATCTAGAGGTTGAAAAAATGGATGTGAAAACTTCTTTCCTTCATGGTGACTTGGAGGAAGATATTTATCTAACACAGCTAGAGCACTATGTGGCGAAAGGTAAAAGTAAATTGGTTTGCAAATTGAAGAAATCTTTGTATGGATTAAAATAGAGTCCTAGGATGTGGTACCAAAAATTTGATACATATGTATTGAGTTTGTGATTTGAGTGTTCTAAATCAGATCATTGTGTTTATTATAAAACCGAAGGTGATCATTTCCTATTTATTGCATTATATGTTGATGATATGTTATTTATTAATAGAGGGAAAGGTATGATTTCAGAAATGAAATATCAACTTGCTGCTAAATTTGAAATGAAATACCTTGGTGTAGCTGGATAAATTCCTTGGATGGAAATTAAAAGAGATAGAGTGAATAGAAATCTATGGCTTGGACAAAGTAAGTATGTCAATTCAATTTTACAAAGGTTCGATATGCAGGATTATAGACCATTATGTGTTCTTTTTTCAGCTAGAACAAAGTTATCTATTTCAGATTCTCCAACATCTACATCAGAGATTAAAGACATGAGCAGAGTACCATACTAGAGTGCAGTTGGAAGTTTGATGTATGCTATGGTTTTTATAATACTAGACATTTCCCAAGCAGTGGAAGTCCTTTCCATATATATGTCTAATCCTAGTAGAGTTCATTGGGATGTAGTTAAAAGAGTCTTTAGATATTTGTGTGGTACCTTAGATTATTTCTTGTGTTATCATAGTAATATGATTGAAGATGAGATTTCCCTTGATATTCATGGTTATGTGGATTCAGAGTAGGTAGGTGATGTTGATAGCAGATGTTCCACTAGTATTTATTTGTTTATTTGGTGGTGTAATTAGTTGGATGAGTAAGCGATAGGATGTGGTTTTTTTTCCCACTATTGAAGCTGAGTATGTGGCAACTACTCATGCTTGTAAAGAATCCATTTGGATTAAGAGGTTATGTTTAGATATTGGAATAAAATAAAGTGTAGTGAAAATTTAAATTATGACATTCAGAGTGTAATATGCCTAGCTAAGAACCCAACATTTCATGCCAGGACCAAGCACATTGATGTGTAGTATCATTTTGTTAGAGATATGGTTAAGGATGGCAGGGTGAAGCTAGTTAAGATAAAGAGTTTTATGAATGTTGCTAATTCTTTAACTAAGCCTATGAGCACAAATAATTTCAGATGTTGTTCAGAATCAATGGGCCTTTTGGCCCCCAATAATTAAGAGATGATGTTTATACATCCTCCTATTGCATTTGCAAGGCATTTGAAAAGTGGGAGATTTGTTGGGAAAATGTGTCTCAACCATGCAACTATATAAGGTACTATTGATACATAAAGTATTGTTGATATGTTCATGACAGGGGGGTGTGGGGAGGTTTCTCAGTGCACCCTAGTGAGGGGTTGCCAGGGGTAGTGCCCGCGAAAGGAAATTTTTATTTTTATTTTATAATTGTAAATCTAGACCGTTCATCATTAGATCTTAAATCTAATAGCCATTATTTTATTATCTTGAATTTCCCTAGAAGGAAACCCTATTTTATGAGGCCATTGTATTTTGGCTGTGTATTGTGATGTATTTTGAGAGTCTAACAGTGGTCATGTTGCCTCTGGATCTTTGGTTGGTGAAAGTCTTGTGAGAAGCTTACTCTACAAGTATATTGTTATCTTTGTGATTTCTAAATAATTTATTGGGAAAATTTTAGAGTGTGTGGTTTTTCTTCCAAACGATTTTTCCCCACGTAAATCATTGTGTTGTGGTATACATGACATTTATGTTTATTTTTGTTTAAGTTTCTATAGCTGAAAAGACCTATAAATTTTTTGCATTATTCTCCTCTCAAGATTAGTGTAGGAAGTTGTTTCGCTACCTTAGCTTCCTTACACAAAATTCAAATTGTAAGTGTCAGCTTTTGGAATCTAATTTTCAAGAAATTGGATAAACACCTATAAATACCTAGTCATTTTATCATTTCAAATTCTAATAATCAAGAAGTAATCTAAGGAAACACCTTCTAATAATTCAAGAGAAAATATTATTGTCAAGAGTATTCAAGAGCATCATTATTATTCATTATAGTAGTAATCATGATCTTAATATCATGGGTCAGTACAGGATCATGGGGGTCCAAACTAGGCCCTTAAGTGGAAATGAAAATTCAGAAAAATAGAGTTAGGAAACTTTACATAAAAATTTAAACGGGTTATTGATATAATTTGAAAAATATGTAAGAACAAAATTTGTAACAAATTGGATGAAGTTTCTAAGATACTAGTCCTCTTTTGGAAAAAAGTAAATCTATTTGGTGAAATTTTGAAATTTCAATATAGTAGTACTAAAATTTTAGAAAAAAAAAGAGAGTAGGTGTATGTCTGACCAACCTAAGTACAAGCAAAAAGTAATATTTTTTTTTGAAACTTTGAATATAAGTAGAGGACACATGCTTGGATGTTCCACATTCTTTTTATAATTTTTTGCAAGTAAATAATTAGTTATGAATTTTTTATTAGAATTTTTTTAAAAAGTATTAAAAACTTGTTTGTCTAACAACCATAACTCAATAAATTTTTTATGATTTTTTTTTTTTTTTATCCTATAGTATGGGAAGCATAGAATGTGTCACATCTTTTGGATTCAAAAAATGTGAAATTGTTTGAGAATTATAGATTTTTTTTTATCAACCTATCAATTAGGACTTTAGTCAGAATGCATGTAAAAAATCAATAATAATTATCTATTTAATTCTAAATAAGTCATAGGATGAAAATTGAATGTTGACCCAAAGAGAATGGTTTTGGTGCAACGCAAGGAGCTGAGCTAGGGCATTCGAGCCCTAGCTCGTGTTTGTTTTCTTTGTTTGTACGAAGGTTGGGGTGGGTGTCTGTTTCGTTTTGTGGGGGGGTTAATCCTTTTGCTGCGGTTTTTTCGGGTTTGACGGTGTGTGTTGTAGGTGAGGGTTTCCTCTGATCTATTGTGCCTGGGGTTGGCTATTTCTTGTGCATGTCCGTCCCAGGCCTGTTGGCGGTTATGTCTCAGGGTGAGCCATCTAGGGCTGCGCCCGACATGGATTTTCGTGCTGCCGTGGGCTTGAAATCGCCAAGTCAAGGAGCAAGGGTTTTTGATAACACCCTCTTCTCTCCGAATATGGGGTCTATGGATTCAAATTTTTCTGGTGGATCTCGGATCACAAAGATTAACGGATGCCTGGAGCGTTGCAAAGAGAGACCTAAATTGGTCATTCCGATTGAAATGATTGTTGAGGATATTGAATATTATTCAAAGCATTCTCTATATTGCAAATTTTTGGGATTGAGAGTGTCTCTACAATTTTTGGAAACTTGGGCACGAAGGACTTGGGAGCCAGAGAGTGAAATGGAGGTCACGCTGCTTACAAATAATTTCTTCATGGTCACATTTATCTGCTTGGCTGATCGCAATAGGGTTTTTGAGGGGGGGCCCTATTTTCACAACCAGGTTGGGTTGTTCGTCAAGCCATGGCATGCAGGCTTTAATCCCTCTGAGGAGCTTCCAAATCGTGTTCCAGTGTGGGTTCGGCTGCCCAGATTTCCAATTGAATGTTGTCATGAGGACGTTCTGCACATGCTTGCTTCGATGCTTAGGAAGCCGGTGGGGTCTTCAACACAAACCCTAGGTAAGAAAGTAATGACTTTTGCTCGAATTTGTGTGGAAATTGATTTGAGTAGGCCTTTGCTAAATGCTTTTGATATGTGTGTGGGTCCCCATTCTTGGGTACAACAATTGGATTACGAAACCCTTCCTTTCCGATGTCGCCTCTGTCATGAATATGGTCACCTATTGCGTAGATGCCCGAAGGCTAAGCCTGTGGTGCCTCAGCCTCCACCTCCTCGTAACAATCCTGATGTTGATAAGGGGAAGAATCCTATTTCTGTTGAGGGTGCAGATGCTGAGGGTTATGTTCCTGTTAAGGCTCGTAACCGGAATAGAGGACAAAAGAGGACTTTGATGGAGAGACAAGATGAGGATACTTTTAACAGGTTTGAGGTCCTGGATGATTTGGGTCAGCAAGAAGTTAATCCAGGGTTAATAAGTGTGGATCCGGGTGTGGTTGGTTCTGGCTTGGAGGATCACACTTCCATTACTGCTCCTGCTCCACAGGAGGAGTCTGCCATACCTATGGTCACTGATGTGCAGGTTGGGGCTCAGGTGATGTCGGGTCCAAATGTTGAGTTGGGGCAGGGGGATGGAAGCACGTCTTTTCCTGCACGGAATGTTGGATCAGATGTGGCTAAGAGTAGCAAGCCTTCTCCTCAACTGGGCATTTTGCAAAAGGATGGCAAGAAGGGGGGATCAAAGAAAAGTGTTAAACTTGGCAGGAAGAAAGATTTGGAAAAGATTAAGATGATGGGGGAGACTTTGGTGGAGTCAGGGTCTGTTAAGACCCTAGATTCTCATTTTTTGACTCCTTTGAAATGATCATTATTTCATGGAATGTAAGGGGCTTGAACAGTGGCCCTAGACAAAAAGTTGTTCGTGAGTTGGTAAGAAGTCATTCTCCTGATGTTCTTTTTCTTCAGGAGACCAAGTTATCTATTGAGTGCATGATGGGTTTAGTGCCTAAGTTGTGGAAGAATGGTCAATGCCAGTGTATTGGGGCTCAGGGATTCTCGAGGGGTGTGGCTTGTTTCTAGAACCCTCAGAAGATTCAACCTTTATGGTGGTTATCCTTCAAGTCCTCCTTATCCATGGTTGCCTCGTGTCCTGAGTCAGGAGATTTTGTTCTTTTCTCCAATGTTTATGCACTTGTTGAGTTCCAGGGTAAACTTCTTTTATGGACACATATTTGTTTTGTTCGTAGCCTATTTCCCTATCATCCTTGGATCATTGTAGGGGACTTTAATGCTATTACTGAATTAGCTGAGAAACGGGGTGGTATTGCAAGACTAGAGCCTTCTGCATTGTTGTTTCAGGACAATATATCTGCTCTCAATCTTGTTGATATCAAACCTAGCAATGGTCAATTTACTTGGAACAACAGAAGGGTTGGTGATAGTTGCATTGTTGAACGACTGGATCGTTTCATGGTCTCCTGCTTTTGGGTTGGGGGAATGTGGTCTTCTAGTTTTGAGATATTAGACTAGAGAGGTTCAGATCACTGGCCTATAAAGCTAGTTATCTCTTCTGCTCGGATGCCTCGAACGCCAACCTTCAAATTCCAGCTAATGTGGCTGCGGGACCCTAACCTTTATGGATGTGTTGCTGAATGGTGGAGGTATGGTAGACCTGGTTATGGTACTGCAATGTATATTTTTGCTAAGCTCCTTCAATATGTTAAGTATCAGCTTAAACGATGGAACCGACATTGCTTTGGAAACATTTACCATGCGAAGCTTGCTGCACAAGCTGAGCTGAATGGTATTACTAGGTTGATTAGGGAGGATGGGGTGTCTGAGGATTTGTTGCGGGACGAAGCTAGGGCATTGAAAGCTCTAGAGGAGTGGGAGTTGAGGGAGGAAATCTACTGGAAACAAAAAGCTTGGATTGAGTGGCTTCAGGAGAGAGACAAGAATACTGCCTTCTTCTTCAATTCGGTGAAGGCCAGACGTCATGGTAATTCTATCTCGGCTTTGGTGACTGACAGGGGAGAGGTTCTTTCTTCTACTCAGGATATCTCAAATGAAGCTGTGCAGTATTTTGCTTCTTTATTCAGGGAGGACTCGCAGGGGGACTCAGTTGAAGAGGCTCAGGTCCTCTCTTGTATTCCTTCTTTGGTCTCTTGGGAGATGAAGGAGCATCTTATGAGTGATATTTCTCTAGAGGAGCTGGAGAAGACTATTTTCTAGATGAAGAAGGGTAAAGCTCCTGGTCTGGATGGCTTCCCGATTGAGTTCTTCCAGGAATTTTGGGAGATTATCAAGCTAGATTTATTGGCAGTTGTTCAAGAGTATCAAAAGAATAAGCAAATGCTTTGGGCCCTAAATTCTACCTTCCTTGCTCTAATCCCCAAGGGTGATGGGGCTGATCGGTTAAGTCAATTTCGCCCCATTTCTCTTTGCAATGTTATATATAAAATTATCTCTAAGTTGATTGCTGATAGGTTAAAAAAGTGGCTTTCACTGCTGATTTCTAAGGAACAGAGTGGTTTTGTGGTGGGCCGCCAAATTTTGGATGGGGTGGTTATTGCTACAAATACTATTCATTCTATGGCCAACTCCAAAGATAAGGCTATGTTCATCAAGCTTGACATGGCCAAGGCTTATGACAGAGTTCGATGGTCCTTCCTCCAAAACGTTCTAGGGGCCTTTGGTTTTGAGGAGGAGTGGATTCGTTGGGTTATGAGTTGTGTGAATTCAGTTTCTTTCTTTGTTTTGATTAATGGGGAGCACTCTGAACTCTTTGGTGCTTCTCGGGGTTTATGACAAGGTGACCCCCTCTCTCCTTACTTGTTTCTTCTTTTGGTGGAAGGTTTGGGATAGTTGATAAAAAGGAATGTGGAGGGGGGTTTCATTCAAGGATGGCAATGGGGAGGTGGCTTACCAGTGCAATCTCACTTACAGTTTGTGGATGACACTGCTTTGATGGGCATGGCTACTATTAGGGAGGCTTCAAACATGCGTAAGGTATTGGATATTTATCTTGCTGCATCGGGCCAGTCAATTAATGAGGGAAAGTCTTCCATTTTTTTCTTCAATACTCCGAACTCCATTCAAAGGATAATTGCTCATATTCTCAGATTTCAGATTGGGGATCTCCCGCTAACCTACCTTGGGATCCCTATTTCTGTTGGTAGGCAGTCTAGGGATTCTTGGCAGGCTATTCTAGAAAAATTTCATGTCAAAGTCACTCATTGGACCCTTCGCTGGCTATCTTTTGCGGGTCGGGTTCAGCTGCTCAAATCTGTGGTTCAAGCTCTCCCTCTTTATAGGTGTATGATTCAGGTGGCGCCAGTGGGCTTTGTTAGGGATCTTGATTCCTTAGCAAGACAATTTTTATGGGCTGGTAGTTTATTATCTTCCAAGTGGAGCCTTGTTAGATGGGATGTTGTTTGTAGCCCTAAACAGTTTGGTGGTCTTGGGTTAAGGCAGTCATTGTTGTTTGGTACGACTCTGGCTGCTAAATTGTATTGGCATTGGTGTGTGGAACAGGACCGGGTGTGGTCCAAAATTTTGACTCAAAAGTACTTTCCAGGGATTCCTCAAAGTGATATCCCTCGTTATAGCTTGACAGGGAAGGGATCTGTGATTTGGAATACTCTCAAGAAAGGGGCTGCGCTCGTTAAGGGTGGCTTATTCTGGATATGCAAGAGCGGGTCAAAGGCACATTTTTGGCATGACGCTTGGGATGGCCACCCTCCCATTGTTTCTCAGTATCCTCATTTGCTTACATTGTGCTAGAGGTTCTGTGAAGCAGGATGGTCGAGGGTGTGCGACTTTAAGTCTCTTTCCTTTCAGGGGCAGTTGGTGGAGGCAAGATGGAAGAAACCAGAGGAATGGCCTGTTGTTGGTATGGAGGAGGAGTGCGTTGAGCTTCATTACATTCTTTCTTGTTGAAGTTATAGTTCCCTCATGGATTAGGATGTGTTGGCTTGGTCTCCTAACCCCAAGGGTGCTTACACTGTTTCTTCTGGGTATCGGGAGTTGCTTTCCCAACAGATTGAGGGGGTGGAGATTCATTAGTGGAAGAAAGTCTGGAATAATTTTTCTTGGCCAAAGTGTAATTGCTTTATTTGGACTTTGGCTTGGAATAGGTGTTTGACTTGGGATAATATCTGAAAGAGAGGTTTTTCAGGCCCATCTAGGTGTGTTCTCTGCGGGTGTGGGGAGGAGGACTCTCCTCACTTGTTCTTTCGTTGTTCCTTCACCTTACAGCTCTAGCATTTCTGGTGGGGTGTTTGGAAAAGCCCATGCATTCATTCCTCCTCCTTGGTTGAGTTTTGGATTAGTCTGGGGAGGCCCCCCTCCTCGGCCTCTTTCTTGCAGGATGTTTGGTATGTTGGTCCCATCTTTCTGCTTTGGCAAGTTTGGTTGGAAAGGAATCGAAGAATCTTTCGAGGTGAAAATTTGGGGATTCAACAAGTTTGGTCTAGAGTTGTGGGAATGATCCAGGAGACAGTCGAAGCTAAGGGTGATATTATGTTGTCGTTAGAGAAAGGAGATGTTGAGATGGTTGATCGGCTGGGTATTCAGGGGCTATCTTCAGCTTCTGCTTGTGTCAGGAGAGGTAGGCGTGTGAAGGAAAAAGTTCAAAGGGTGGGGAGTTGGTTGCCCCCTCCTACTAGTTTTTTGAAAATTAATACGGATGGCTCATCTAGGGGAAATCCTGGACCTGCTGGGATTGGCGGGGTTGGTAGGGATTCTTCTGGATTAGTGGTTTTTATTTTTTCTGCTAATGAAGGGATACAAACTATCAATAGGATGGAAGGCTTGGCTATTCTCTATGCCTTGAAATAGGCATATGCTTTAGGGTGGCGTAAGGTTATTTGTGAGTCAGATTCTCAGGTCTTGGTCAATTTACTTCATGGAAAGAAGATTTTTGATGTTAGCTAGCAGTTGGCTATGTTGGTGCAGCAGATATTGCAGGTTAGCTCTTTGATGGAGTCGGTATCTTATGTCCATATTCCAAGGGAATGGAATAGGGCAGCTGATTGTCTAGCCAAATGGGCATCAGAGAATATAGATGGTGGGAAGATTGATGGGTGGGAGCAGATTCCCCGTGAGTTATGTCAGGATTTGGAGAGGATTCTTGCAGAGGATGGGAGTGTTATTGGGGAAGAGTGATTTTTTTCTTGGCTTTTCTTGTGGTTTATGTTGGTTCCTGGGGCTTTGGCCCTTTGCTGTTATGTAATGCTTTGCTTTGATTTTCAATAAAGTTTTACCTTTTTATTAAAAAAAAATTCTAAATAAGTCATATCTTATATTGGTGGAAAGTTGATAATTTTATCAATAAACCCTTTTTGTTTCATCAAATTTGGAAAAAAAATATCTTTAGCCATTTTTAGTCATATCGCCATAGTTTGGACCCCCATGATCCTGCACTTGCCCTTATGTCAAAGTTTATGTGTGTACATGTTGTCTAGTGAAGGATAATAAGTGTTATAAGAATTCAAGCATTGAAACAAATCTATCAAGCAAGATCCAAGACCTTTGAATTGATGTATTTTTCTTTAGTCCTTCAAGGAAGATATTAAAGGGTGGTGAGTTGCATAAAATTGTTCATTTGTCATTTATTTCCTTTCCATTAAGGTTTTCATCATTGACATTACCATTGTGAAAGTGGGAACACTATTCATGGGGTTTGACTGAGGAAAACCCCTAATATGGAATAATCATTTTTCCCTCTTTGTGTATGTGTAGGTTACATATTGAAGAAGGATTGAAGAGATCTTGAAGAGCGATTTTATATTATTGCATTTGTTTTCATCATTCTTGTCATCCTATGGAAACTAAGTAGAAAAATTCATTTATGATATTCTAAAAAATTTGCAGGTAGAAAATAAAAGCTTAGATCCAACACTAGAAGACCCAGAAAGTTGATCAAGACCCTCTTTCAAAGAGCAATTCTCCATTGGGCGAATGAGTCCTTGTAGGCACATCAAAACCAAATTTATTCTATAAGTGTCTAGCATAATGCAGCTTGCTAGCCTTGTGAAGCAATGGTCATTTTTATGGGTACACACCTAGTGAATATCACACTTCACTAGACCTTGTGTGTTTCTCATCTTGGCCTTGGGGATCACCTAGTGAATATCAGACTTCACTAGCCCTTGTGAGTATATTTTATGGACACATAGCATAGCACAACTTGCTAGTCCATATTTTTTCTTTTTCATATTAATTTTGACATTGGATGTTTGTGTACCTT
>VDFB02345455.1:0-25188 GCA_007258455.2 Sequoia sempervirens
TGATTGCCTATGAGTCCAAGAAATTTAAGTCGTATGAAAAAAACTATGCTCCAAATGATCTTGAGCTAGCATCAATTGTTTATGCATTACAAATGTGGAGACATTATTTGCTTGGGAAACCATTTGAGTTAAAGACTAACCATCATGGTCTAAGGTGCTTGTTTATCCAACCAAATTTTAATGCTTGACAAAGGAGATGGATTGAGCTGATATCGGATTATGATTTTGAAATTAACTATATAAAGGGAAAAGAAAACTGAGTTGCAAATGTCCTAAGTCGAAGGAGACATATCTCCTCAATGATATCTATCCATTCCGATTTCAAGAATCAAGTGTTGCAAAATTCCAAGGGAGATGAATACTATGAGCAAGTTAAACAAGCTCTCATGAACAATCCTCAAGATTTGAGGTATGATGGGTTCCATTTTGAAGCAAATGGACTATTGAGATTCAGAAGAAGGATGTAAGTACCAGACTCTGAGGAGTTAAGGAATATTGTGTGGTAGGAAGTTCATTTTGCACCATATTCAGGACATCCTAGAGTGGAAAATCTATTAGCTGGTATGAAGCCACTATATTTCTAGAAAGGAATGAAGAGAGATGTTGCAAGGTTTGTAGCAAGTTGTCTAGAGTGCTAGAGGGTGAAAACAGAACATCATCACTCGACAAGACTATTATATCCTCATGAAATTCCAGAGAGAAAGTGGCAAATCATTAGTATGGATTTTGTACAAGGTCTCCCTATGTCAAGGAATAAGCATAATGCTATTTTAGTAGTGGTAGACAAGCTCACCAAGGCAGCCCATTTCATACTAGGAAATTTGGCAGATGGGGCACTCATCATAGCTCGCAAGTTCATGCAGGAAGTGTTTAGGTTGCATGGTGTTCCTGAGAAGATTATCTCAAATAGGGATGCTCGCGTAACTTCAAGGTTTTGGCAAAACCTATTTTCCTCACTTGGGACTCAATTGAACATAAGTTCAACATATCACCCTGAAACAAATGGTCAGATAGGAAAGGGTAAACCAAGTATTGAAGTATTGCATGGGTCAACAATACAAGTGGGAAGATTATTTACACTGGTAGAATTTGCATACAACTCTTATCATTCTACTATCAAGATGACTCCATTTGAAGTGCTATATGGAAGAAAGTGTCGAACTCCTATAAGTTGGGATAAGCTAGAAGATAGGATTAGCCTTGGTCTAGAGATGCTATAAAAAATGGAGGAGCAGGTTGATTTGATTAAGAGAAGGTTAGCGGAAGCAAATGATAGGAAAAAGAGTTATGTGAATGCTAAGTGTGTTCCAAGACGTTTCTCAGTAGGGGAGAAGGTTTTTCTCAGACTCAAACCTCATAAGAGTTCAATTAAGTTTGGAAAGTCATCCAAACTGGCTTCACGTTGTGTAGGTCCCTTCGAGGTTCTCGAAGAATTCAACCCAGTTGCATGCAAAATTGCTTTACCATTAGCTCTCGCCAAGATGCATAATGTCTTTCATGTGTCGTACCATAAAAAGTATATACCAAGTGATAATCATATTATTGATTGGAATGCATTATAGGTACAAAACCCAATAGTGGTAATGATTGAGCCTCTCAAAGTGCTTGAAACATGTAGGCTCCACCTGGGTAATAGAGAGGTCCTAAGTGCAAGGTCCAGTGGGACTAGCATGCAAAAGACTTTGCTACATGGGAGGATTACCATGACATCAAGCAAAGATTTCCTCATATTGTTCAAGCTTTTGAAAACTTTTAGAAAACAACTCATGTTATTATTTTATGTTTTGATACTTTAAATCATTGAGGATGATGATTCTTAAAGGGGGGGGATATGTTACACCTAGTTGTTAATTTACCCAATACTTTTAACTTTATGAGCAAATATGATTTTAATATGTGATTATGTCTTGATGATATTTGGTGGTTGAACAAAATGTATGAATGTGCAATACGATGAAATTACTTTTTAAATGCTTTAATGATGCTTAAGTCATATTGTGAATATGATATATATGTTATTAGCGAACTACGGACATGTTGCTCTAAGTTGGATGCAGGAAAGTTCAAACCCTCTAGTAGGGGAGGGAGAGTATCACCCAAGAGGAGAGATGGTATTGGAGCATTTGGTATTTTTATTTGAGTAGATGCACACACTCACTTGCATAGGTGAGTGGAACCTCGTCGAGTTAGTCTAAGCTTTGTAATGGTAAGTTTTGAACCTAAGTTGATAGGCTTGTGAGTCGTTAGGGAAAATGATTCTTTTGTCATCTTTGTTCCTCCTTGGTTGTTTAATTAAATTAAATTAAAATGCTAATACCCTTGGTAAATAGCATAAATAACATGTATGTACAAAAGACAAAGCACATATATGTACATAAGTATGTATGAATATACATAGATAATATTATCGTATATATATATATATATATATTGATAAGTGGTTGATGTGCCACATGTATACCAAGTACATGGTAGTTATAACTATTGGTAATGGGGTCGCCCAGTTTTGGCGCCACAATATGCATATATCAACTTATTATTGTTGCCATGTGGTAGTTGGAAATACACTTATTATAGTTGTTTAAACAACCACCTAAAGGTGGCAACTTGGAGTTTAAAATGCAAGCCCACGACTTGGGAAAAAGGCAAGTAAAAGTGTTTGAATAGCTTTTGACTACCTAATGTGCCATATTATGAGACTTATTTTGCAACAATAAACTACCAAACAACAAATTGATGGGTCACCCAGCCTAGCCGTAGCAAGGTGATGAGGTATTTAACTTGGTTTTGAAGTCTATTTTTCAACTGAAATCTGCATTATTTAAGTCTTGCATCTCAATGTATAAGTGGGTGGAAATGTTGACTTGTTCTAATGCTAGTCGTGGCATTCCAAAGGGCATAGTTGATAGGTTAAACCTCTCACCTAGCAGAATTTATGTGTGGTGGCAACATTAGAACTAGTTAAGTGCCCTAATGCTAACTGATTTCCATTATTAGTAAACTATTTTTTAGCATAAATAGAAGAGCAACTGCTCATTGTTTGGTTGTTCATTGTTTTTGCAATCATGAAATATTTGCATACGTGAGTTTGAGAGAAGAGTTAATCTTTGTGAGAAGAGCAATTGAAATTTGTATTTCAATACACCAAAAAGTGAACTTAGTTTGTTGGTATCAAAGGTAGATTGTTCAACAGTTGTAGCTTAATAGTTAAGAAGCAAGAAAGAGGTGCAATAACAGAGCTGGGTGTTGAAAATTAATAAGACAACAGGTTTAAAAGCTGAATTAATAGTACAGATTTGAAGCAAGGATTACCAAGAATCAAGTCAAGTTATTTTATTCCAAGCATGATTAAAATGACTCTCTTTCCTTCTCTTTCAAATTCTGATTAAAGCACTTTAAAAATTTGAGTTTGCTTTTGCCATTGTTATATGCAAATTATGGCTGTTAGAAAATTATGAGTGCATGTATGAATAGCTTAGTTAATTATGCATAGTGCTAATTTAAAATCCAAAGAGATAATGAGAACTAGAGAACCAGTTGGGTATATCAAGTAGTTTTCTTTTAAATACATTGTTAAATCATGTTTTATATTACGTGAAATTCACTTAATATATAAATATATATATTTGAGAGAGAGCTTCAATGGAAGGTTAAAACTCTCTCTAAAGTTTTGTTTAACTAAAGCAACTAGCTTGTTAAACTAAAGTAGCAAAGAGAAGCTAAGTATGGGAATATGATATTACGTGAAATTCACTTAATATATAAATATATATATTTGAGAGAGAGCTTCAATGGAAGATTAAAACTCTCTCTAAAGTTGTGTTTAACTAAAGCAACCAGCTTGTTAAACTAAAGTAGCATAGATAAGCTAAGTATGGGAATATGATATTATCCTAATAAGACTATCTTATATTTATAATGTTTTGGAACAAGTTTATATTGCATTTCAACAAGAGGTTATGAAAACATAATAGAAGTGAATATGTCCTTATCATTGAAAGTTATTATCTTATATTTTAGACCAAGAGTCTTTATTATTACCTATGCATGGTAGTTTAATCTTGAGAAGAGGACTTACGTTCTCAAAAACTCAAAGACCTTAAAAATAGGAGAATAGAATATCCCCTCGTGTCTAGGTAAATACTTGAATAAGAGGCAAATGCTATACCCAAATTATTACAAGTATGTCAAACCTATTTGGTCGAGTAATCAACATTAGTGGGTCATCACTATTGAAAGAGATTTTGTTTAAGTTAGTTAACCTTTTGGTCAAACCAAAAGAAAAGTTAACCATAGGTCAATAGGATTTCCAAGTTGAGTTAGAGGTGGGTGAACTTAGAACACCGCTTCCTTAGAAAGTGAATTTGATTATATTTATCAAATTTTGGCCAAAGTAAGTGTAATTCGTTGCTTACACTTTGTCGGTTCACTGTGCTCCAGGTTTACATAACTTGTCAGTAGAGTCATGCATAGTTAGAGAATGTTTATAGTTGTATGACCGTACATGTTATGTAGGACACAACACTAGATACTCATATAGGCAATACTAGGGGTTCCCATACCAAACTATTCGTCAAGGGTAGGACCACTTCTAGTAGGAAGGTGTGAGGGGAAATGTTGGTCCGTGGTTGGAGGTAACGCACTTGGATGATGCTCTCCCTCTTGCAGACAACATGTCAAGACTTGTGAAACAAATGAAGTAATCCAGATAATGATACCTTGACCTTGATCTCTTGTAAATTATGGAATTGTATATATGATGATGAATTCTATTTATAAATTGTATTTGAAAAGATGAGTTTCATTTACCTGAAGTTTAGTTTTGATATTTCAATTATGCAAACGGTATATGAAGATCTTTATGCAATATGCAAATTATGTTATTGAAAAAGAAAAAAATAATTTTCATGTTTTTGGAAACATTAAATTATTCACTTCATGAGTTAAATCTTAGGTGAAAACTATAGAGTAAACATCGGGTATGTTACAAAATGTGCTTGAAGAACCTCGATAACCTTGTTATTTCAATTCTAAAGGTATTACATCTCAGAATTGGAGACAAAATGATAGCAACATATATTCATATCTTTGCAATCAAGTTACAAGAGCATTACAATATGAGGACTTACAATATAAGGACTTGACCCTTGATATTCAACAATTGTTGTACAAAGCCTCTTCCTTACCAAAAATTCCAAAACCCTCAAAGGAACTAACCTCAAAACCCTTAGAAAGAAAACAAAACTTACCTTTATAATTTAGGCATAACTCAGATGATTTCAGACCTAACCCTAACCTAATTAGGATTAACAAAAAGGAAGAAATCCAATCAAAATGCACAAAATCGAATCCCAACAACCTAGAGCATAAAACATTTATTTTTACGACAAGAGGGATGGAACCTCCCCAAACTGTGCATCAAAGGACATTTGTAAAGAACCATTAGTTAATCCTACCACTCAAATCCTTACACCAACACCATACCTCCAAATAAATGACATCTACGACTGAAGAACAAAAAATTTCACAAAATCTACCATAAAATCCAGTCTAGCATGGCCCCAAAAGATATATTGCTACCTCAATCGAAGCACTAGCGTTGTTTTGTTACATCGAGATTGAAAAGTTGTTGATGGAAGCAGTTAGAGGCATTCATTCTTCTCTCAGGGTCTGCAAGTAAATGTTGCTTTGTTTTAAATGTCAATCATTGATCTTAAAACACAAAGCACAATCAACAATTAGAAATGCCTTGACTAGGTTTAATTTTTTTTTACTATGACACAACCAACTTTAAAAATTCTCGACCACTAGAAAAGTACCAAGTCACCAGTACTTTGCATATCACTAGTGGGCCAGCTGAGAAGAGAGCCCTCAAAAAGACATGACGTCAGCATGTGCCACGTGACAACTTTCTGTGCTTTCACAGCTAGAAGTGGGACTTGCATAGAGATTTTTGTAGACTCGCGAAATCATTGAGATCATGCCACATGTCGCCCTCTCGTGATTTCACACTAAAAATCTAGGCCCCTTTTGAAAACCTTGTGGACTTGTGGAACCAACAAGAAGCTAACAAGTGTCACTAATTCCACGCTTTCGCGGCTTGAAATTTTTTCATTAAAATATTGCCTGTGGAACTGCATAAACCAACCAAGTGCAAAAAGAGAACGAAGGCGAGAGCGAAAACATAAATCAATCTTGGACTTTTGGACCAAAGGTCCAAAAATCCAACCGAAACTTGAAAGTCCGATAGGACCAAAGAGGAAATGAGGATGGGAAACGGGAAAAGACTTGGACATTTGTCCCTCTAGGATCTGAAGTAGGACAAGACTGAAGAAAGAAAAGAAGTAAGAAGGAAGGTGAGGATCAGGAACGGATTTGGACCTTGGTCCAAATGTTTGTTTGAGACCCAAAACTTCGTAAGGATCAAAAAGAGAAAAGAAGAAAGGGGAATCAGGGATTGGGAACACATTTAGATCTTGGTCCAAATGTTCGTTCGAGACTCAAAACCGTGAAAGGACTTTGAGAAGAAAATGAAGTTGAAAGGGATAGCCATCCCTTATAATACATTTTTTGCAAATGGTGCCCTTGAATGTTGTTGGGAAAAAAGGAAAAACAACAACCAAAGGCACAAAAAGGCATGACACACCATTTATGATTTCTCAAATTGATTATAATCAATGGGGATCATAGGGGGGAATGAAAATAGTGCCAACAGGTGGAAATTTTCACATCAAATGTCATTGGGAGAGATCTTAAAACCTTTTGCACAATTATTGCATCCTCGACCTTCTCTCCAAGACCACAGATAGTGTTGAAGATTTCATCCACATGAAGAAGATAAGTAGTGATATCCTCTTCGTCCTTCATCTTCAAGCTCTCAAATTGTCTCATGTGGGTTTGAAGCTTTAGCCTTCTTAACTTTGTTGCCTCCATATATATTTTTCAACTTGTCCCAGATGCCCTTAGTCGATTTGCAATGCATAACCTTCATAAACTCTGATTCAGATAATCCACACAAGATTGCATTTTTGGCTTTGGCGTTTCGCTTGCCTTCTTTTCAACTTGGTATGTTATTGGGGTTGTATGAGGAGTATAACCAACTTCAACGGATCGCCAAATATCATATTCAAGAGCATTCAAGTAAGTCCTCATTCTTATGCTCCAAAAAGCAAAATTCGATCCATCAAATAGTGATTGCCCTATTTGAGGAAAACCCATATCCTTTGGCCACGTGTTCTTCCATGATCCATCTTCGAGCAATTATGCTCTTTTTGAAGGAACCCACTTTGACACCAATTGGTAAGCACACAATTATAGTAAGAGGGGGGTGAATCAGTATAAGACAAGCTTTTACTTTTTCAAAACTTAACAACCATAGCAATAGCAATCACATAAGTTCTAAGAATTATGCAACACAAGAATAACACAATTTACGTGGAAACCCTTTCGAGAGAAAACCATGACAAAATATTGCTTATATAAGATCTTACAAAATTTGTAGACACTAACCCACACGAGACACCAATCCCCTCTTTAATTATTTGTAGGCACCAACCCATTGGTGACCAATCCCCACAATTGAGCACCAACTCAGCGAGAGACACCAATCTCTTCTTTTGGGAGACACCAACCTCTTCTACAAAATATCACCTTCGAGATGTTGCTCCTTCAATGGATGATGAACATATTGTCTTCACAAACTCTGAATATACATAATCGTTCTCTCACAAATCTACTTTTGAATGATACAATCATTGTCACACACTTTCTTTCTCAAATCTACATGCATCGACCTTTACAAATCTACCATAAGTTTGCTATTAACTTCATTCATTTCTGATGCAGAGGCAAGGTTCCAAAACCTTCAAACAATCACAACTTAACTAAACTCAAACAGTTCTTGCTTTTAAACATATCAAAATTTCAAATAGGGTTGTTTTGTAACAACACCCTCCAAAATAGACTGTCCTACAACAACTAGGCCCAATTAGGCCACATTAACAAAGCAACTCAAAGAAATTCTTCACTTAGACCCTCAAACTCTATTCAAACATTCTCAACAGGTGACAATGTCAAAATGAACAAATTTCATTAGTAACACTCATTAATGCATCAAAACTCTAAACCCCTGTTTATGCCAATTCCATGCTTGTATGATGAGGGTTTATTGAAAGTCCATATTCCCAAGCCCATTTCTCTTTGCCAACGCCACAAACATGTTCAAATATGTTTGCCTATGCTTTATAAATTGATTCCCATCCTTTATCAACACATTTATAACAAATTCCAACTATTAACCATCACCTTTGGGTTCAAAACATGACAATCACAAATCTATATTAACAGGACAGTATACAAATGCACTCAAATGCTTATAGTTTCATCAAACCCTATTTAGGAAGGGATCACAACACACTTTAGAAGCCTTTTCAAACAATATTACTCAAGAAGAATACCACCCCGCAATCAAAAAACTCAAACCTTCACTGAACTCTGTTATTTCCATAGAATTACAATCCTAGGGCATCGACCATTCACATGCTAACCTTAAAATTTTGGTCTGCAACTTTAGAATATGAAAGTATATGCCAAAATAAACCATCTCACCAAAAAATAGTAATTTTCATCAGTCAAAGTGAGAGAAACACAATTTTGTTTACCACTATCTACCCTAATGGAGGGTTTCAGGCAGTCTACCATAAAATTACCATAACTTTCACAATATATGATGAAATTTCTTGAAATCAAAACCAAAGTGCAAAAGATTCAAAACTCCGTTCATTCCAGATGGTCTCAGGCCATAATTAGGGCCATACCATGCTGTACAACAGAGGATTATGCAGAAAAAACATAATTTTCTTATTGAATTCACTCCTCAACTTCAATACATTTTCATCCTCTTAATCAATCCTCATCCCCAACGTACACAAGTGGTTTTTAAACCTTTCCAAACATAACCAATTGACCCCAACTGTCCAACTACCTCTTGACTCTTCATTTTTCTATTTTGCACTTTAACAACATTTCCCAAGATTGACAATTTTTTCAATATTGGACATATGACTTAAAAATTACCACATAGGCCTCAAAACCGACACAAACAAATTCAACATGGTCTATTAGACCTTATTACATGATTAGAACACCAAACTAAAGCCAAAATGCCAAAGTTGCCTCATGGAGGCATATAATCCATCAGGTGCTCCTGCACCAATTTCTGCTCCAATTCTGCCTTAATCTTTGCTCCAAATCTGCCTTATATCTCTACTCAAGTTCACCTTATATCTCTGCTCAAGGTTTGCAATAAAATTTGCTCCAAAATGATGCAATTTCTTATCCAAATTCTGTTCCAAATCAGGCATAAGGTCTGCTCCAAATCACTCTTAGGTTTGCTCCAAATCTGCACTTAGGTCTGCTCCAAATCGGCTCTTAGACCTGCTCCAAATCAACTCTTAGGCCTACTCCAAATCTGCACTTAAGTCTGCTCCAAATCTGCCATAAATCACTTTGAAGTTCTGTTGCAAATCTGCCATAGATCTACTTCAAATTCACATGAATATCATTGCATCTTCCATGCTAAATCTACTCCCACTTCCTTCAATATAAATCTTAACACCCTTCATATTTTTTGTTATAGGACTACTCTAAATGATCTGATTTATCATTGTATTTCTGCTCTTCTTCTTCTCCTTAGGTCTGCTATAAGTGGGAAAATAATTTGCATTGAAGAACTTTCTTTCCAACCTCCAAGATATATCCAAATCACACATTTTACCAAAAGTAGGTCGACCAAGATTTGACATAAAATTTATTTTAAATATTTAAATTCACCTTTCAAAGTAGGTCACTCATCTTTGATAAATATTAAAAATATTTAAATTCACCTTTCAAAGTAGGTCACTCATCTTTGATAAATATTAATTTAATGTGAAGTCAGCCATCCATGGGAGATAACGATCCTTTTAATTAGTATTCTATTTTAATTTCTATATTTTAAATCTAGCACTATCATAAGTAGATGGAGGTCAACCATAAATTAAATCAAACTCTTAGTATTCCTTGTCTTCAATCAACAAACTTTTCATTAGAAAAGTCTTCCTTTGACATTAATGATAATAATTCTAACAATCTTATCCATATGCTTTTGGCATCAATGACAATATTTCCAACAAGTTTCACATGTAAACTCAACAAACTTACATAAACAAAACCCAACAAATGGAACAAATGGAGAGGAACAACATGTTGTTAATGCACTTATGTTAAGCTACCACCTTCTATCCATCCCTTAAAAATTCTTGAATTAGAGTCTTAGGTAAGCTAGCGAGCATTTCGTGTTACCCTAGAAGACTCGTCCCATTGTCACTTTCAGCTTGATTGGTAAACCATGCACGATCATCATAGTAAAGTTTCATCATTTCTTAAAGCATCTTCTAGTGGGAAATCTTCAAATGTATGCTCACCAACTAGGAAAGTACAAGTCTAAATCTAGAAGGTAAGAACTAGGAGTTAAGACATTTATGCCCTAGAACTATCCATAAGTGGGCAAATGAAATGGGAAATATGCAAACTCTTTTTAATAGAGAGAATAATGCCCCTTCAAGGTCAATGCAATACAGCCTGTGTCCAAACCCAGCTAAGGGGAATGACTTCCACTCTCAAAGGAGTGAGCCACAATCAAATCCTTTCACGGAAGTCAATGTAAAAATACCTGTAGAGAAGTCAACGTTTATTGTAAGGGTTCATAGCTCCCCTCAAATGGATTTAATTGGACTATAGAAAATATGGCCTCATGTCCAGGGCTAGATCGAATAGAAACAAGTGCACCGTGCTTAATGATACACACAGTATTGAGACAATCACCGTTCTCAAATAGTGCATGTCTGAATTTTTTTTTTTTGTGATTCCTTGTGTAGATACAGTATTAGCTCATATGTGTGCTGCTGTTGGTTAGGATGTCCCATTGTCCTATTGAATTTAAACAAATAGTTAAATGAAATGGATTCTTTCAGTATTATAACCACTCACATGTTTTATCATTGACTTGAGCATAATTAATAATAAATATCATTTTCATTTGTTCATGGATTTAACTTTTTAAATATTAGTTAAAATGTGCAAATGGCAAGAAAATAAAGCTTAGGCGCAAGGATAAAAGGCCCGATAATAATATAGATAGGATCCCTACTTGGTAAGACGATGTTGTAACCTGCGATTTTTTTAGTAATGATTGATTTCTGGAAGAAAGGCAATGATCATGAAATTATTAACTTAGAAAAGGACGCCTATGAATGCAGAAATAAGACAAAGATTCAGCTCATTCAGCATGGACAAACAGTTGAAAGGAAAAGGCTAGCTTGACATTAAATTATTCATTTATACCATATTCAATATTCAGAGCAGTAACAACTTTCACAAATCAGAAAGCCAAATCCAGATTGCAAGGAAAAAGTATTTATTGTGGCTCGCACCATAGGCTGAAGATTGAGGAAAGCCCAAATTTGCCCAACTGTCTCTACTTCACCAGTAACACAAATCCCAATACTATACAAATCTATTAGGAACTATCTTAGAATATATACTTACATGCTACCTTTGGCCTCTAAAAGAATAAGTGTACACCCAGAACTGATCCCTTTGCTAAACAGATAGAAAATTTGCCTGCTTAAAAGAATTTTGTAAAAATTGTTTTAAGAGAGAACTCTCAAACGTTGACTAATCATCTATATTTTCTGCATCCTCATCTTGTTCAAGCATTTCATTCAACATTGCTATCTGATCTTTTAGTACAGCATTCTCCCTCTCAACCTCCATTCTTTTGTTGCGTTCTTGCTGAAGACGCAATTGAAGATGCTCAAGGGAGCGAGAATCCTCTTCTAACTGTTCATTCAATCCATTTATTTCCCTGTCCTGTTTTTCCAAAACACCAAACTCAAAGCTTTCATCAAGTCACTTTAACAGAAGCAACTCTATGAGATAATATCATGATTTGGACCAAGATGATGCAAGAAACTTGGAAATAAATAGGCAAGGTAGGCATGATTAGAAAATTATCTAGAGAGTAAATTTTAAATCAGGTTAAAAAATTTGAAGCTTTCAGAGAGGTACAGTATATGAACTAGTATATCTCTAGGAAACAAAGAAGGATAAAACAACAAACTTAAAATTCAAGATGGATAAACATAAGAATCATAGAAAAATAAATTGATGTAGGAAAGAAGGTAACATCTGAGCAGAATTTCATGGAGGAATCAAAGACACAAGAATTGCTCAAGATACAAGTATTAATCAGAGAGTAAGGGTATGTGTATAACCCTTGAAACAATAGACACGTGCACTCTATAATAGGAAAAATATGGAAATCAAGAAAGATGCAGTGCCACAAAATCATATACCAATATATCTAATTACAAAGGAATTTGAGGAACATGAAAATGAGGAAAGGGGCACTGTCAGAGATTTTTTGTACCAAAATCTCAAACATCTGTGCTGGTGACAAGCATAAAATGTAGGAAATCTTATACAAACAGGGTCAGAAAACAAGAAAAACACAACCAAAGAGACCTCTGTAAATGTAAATATGCATCTCTAGTAGCTGTCTTTCAAGATATCAAAATAGTAGTTGAAATAATTAGAAGGATAATACAACAAGCTTCATAGATATTTGTAAGCAAATGGAAGCTTACAGGTGAAAAATATTCTATGGGATTTTCAAAGTTCTGAAATGATAAATGACAACAAAAAACAAATCCTTCACCTAGAAATAAAAAACTGAAACCCTCAGTTAGTAGAGATTCACCATCTCTAGTAGCTGTCTTTCAAGATATCAAAATAGTAGTTGAAATAATTAGAAGGATAATACAACAAGCTTCATAGATATTTGTAAGCAAATGGAAGCTTACAGGTGAAAAATATTCTATGGGATTTTCAAAGTTCTGAAATGATAAATGACAACAAAAAACAAATCCTTCACCTAGAAATAAAAAACTGAAACCCTCAGTTAGCCATAATATTCCAGAGAAGAAATTTAAATCCATAGAAGAAAATGTAAGAAGCATATAACAATTCCAAATAGATGATAGTACTGAATGAATAGACACTTTGCTTAAAATGATTGAAAATGAAGTGATTCAAAATAGCGAAAACAATAATATGTTTAGTCACGTGCTAAAGACACCAAATGCATAACAGTTAGCATTCAAATAGACATTCTGATTGTTCGATAGACAAAAAACATGCAAAGTCTGCAACACATAAAATGTGTGAAAAAGATGAAATTTTTGTCTCTTCGAGACCATTAAGAAATTGAATTTCAGATCCATGATAGTTGGAAATGATGTCACTATCATTAGGAAGGAGTAGCCCACAGGGGATTGAGCGAACAAATAATCCCATACGAGGCAAGTTATTCATAATATTCTCTCCCCACTGTGTAGTCCATGACACATCAGATTGGCAAAGGCTACTCATTCAAAGGAAATAGCATTTATGCAGTGTGTATGTTAAGCAATCTGTGTTATAGCACAACTTAATTAAAGGAACAAAAGTAATTGTCCTATATCCACATATAACTGAATCGGACCAATGGAGATCTGGAAAAAGTGAATGCATGTAACAATAAGCAAAGGAATGACTTTACCCAGCATACAGACAGTCTACAAAACAAGCAATTGGCTTGATAGAGAACTATACTCAAGGCAATTGCCTTGCATCTCTGTACCTTTTTTGCATCTTGCTGATTTATCTATCATGTTCTTTGGTGTAATACAAGATGCATTTCTTTGAAAAACACAATAGCCTAAGGCATCTCAAGACAACCTAAAGAGAAAAAGGAAAGGTCAAACATTCAAGAAAGTAGCACTTAAGAGGCTACAGAATTATGCAAAAATTCAAAACGGACCAAAATCAGGTAGGGAAAGCAAACCTTTCTATTCATTTCTTGAATAGCAATGCGGCGCATACTCTCCACCACATCTACATTTACAAGTTTTCTCTTCTTTCCCACAACCCACCCTTTAGGATAAGTTGCAGCATCAAAGTCAGGCGGAGGAAGCAGACTGCTATTGTCATTGCCTTTTGTTGGACCCAGAGGCTCAAACAATGCCCTTCTCCTCTCAGATAACTGAAGATCTTCTCCTTCGCCATTGTCAAGAGGAGGAGACCTCTGCCTCCTTCTGGATGGCAGAGGAGGGGTCTGAATGATCATCTCTTCCATTCTCTCAAACAGCTGCCCATCAGCTACCATATCTCCTTACAAACAATGTTTATTTCAATCAGTAGTCTAGTAAAGGTTAAAGAAACATAAGCAAAAGCAAAATCTCAGGCTTTGTTGAACACAATTTTAAAGACCCACTTCTGAATTTGGCAATCAGATAATTTTGGAAGGCGGAATCAGACGGAATTTTGGGTTTAGAAGTATAATCACAATTCAGGATTTAAAGGTTTTTTTAAAACATTGTATTAAAAGTACTAATATACCCTAGTCAAGGGCTAACAGTCATCAAAATCTACTAAACCCAAATATCCACTGCCTAAGCTTGATCAAAGCGTCCAACCCCAACCCTCCAAACATATCCATATAAAATTACTTATAAATTGACTTCCACAACGTTTGATAACGTTCATAGTATTTGAAAATATCTGAACCCATTGTTGCATTTTGCAACGCATCTCATGAACAGATATAAAAGGATTTCAAAACAGAAAAATATTTTAGTTTAAAAAAAAAGAAAGAAAAACAAAAACTGGAATACCGTTTCGTTTTCTAGATTTCGAAAACAGCATTAAAGCACCCTCATCTTGAAGCTTCATGGTGGTAGCCTAGTGTGCTCAATTTCAACCTCCACAGAAACTGCTCCTACAGAGGCCAAAAATTTAACCGGTCAGGAAATTCATCAGAGACCAGCACAGTGATATCTAAAACATACCCACATAATGAAATGAGGTGCTAAACAGACCCTGAATCTTCAATTTTCTGTTTCTCTTTATTTGGTAGGATTTTTGCCAGTTTGGATAGAATAGGAATTATCCTCTACATTCACGCTATCCATTGCAATTTGCTCCTTGACAACCACATATCCACATTGCACTCCTCATGGGGTCACGAAAACCTTCCACGTTGCGGGTCACAGACAAATTACTGGCGAACGGTCCATAATTTGGATTAATAAATTTTGCAAGGACATTTTTGTTTTTTTTAAAATTTACCTTGAATCTTCCGCCAGAAGTTTGGAAAAGTCTTCCTTACAATTATTCAATAAGCCCTTGCTATTATTAATTATCTTTTATTACTAATTAACCATGTCCTTCCATTGTGATCATCAAAACGGCACGAGAAGCATTGCAATAATTTTTTTTCCTTGAATCGCCGTTGGCGTCACGTTAAAATAACAAGTGTCGTTCATTTTTTTAATATCATGTTTCTATCGGGGTTTCCCATCTATAGAGTTTTCATAGCTTGGACATTGGACTTTCATGGCATTTTATATACAAAAAATAAAAAATAAAAAATTTCATGGCAATTGATTTTTGCGAAATTCGCCTTTTAATTGAGTTCACCTTGTACCTTTTCCTCGCTTCTTCTCCTCTCTTGACTTTACTCCATTTAAGGGTTATTTTTTAATTGTATAGATGAGTAGATATAATTCCATTTAGATTGTAAAGGGTTTGTACTGTTGTATAAGAATAACTCAACACCATGTAAAGATATACAAAAAGATTTTGCAATATCACACAGAGTTTTAATATCAAATATGAATATTGGATATTTAGTAGAAGGATTCAAGAGGTTATGCAATACACACATCATTTGGATTCATATATTAGTCGTATGACTCCTAAACAACTTTAAACACATCTAAACATCTCTAAATAAGTCATAATAAGAATAAATATCATAAAGGAAAAGACAAATTCATGAGAAGAGAATAACTAAGATTGTTTATGAAAGGATATAAAGATATCATGGAAAAGGTATTATTTGGCTATACAAAGAAGAAAAGAGAGAATAGAGGAGGACATATAAGATAAGGACATAAATGAGTAAAAGAGAAGATATATGTATAAGATATATAAAGAGGATATAGTGAGTATATATATATGATGTATTATAAGTGTATTTTTATTTTATTTTGATGATGTTATATTATATCATATTATTTTGTATTACATTTCCTAAGTTCCTTTTTTTGTCTTTCACACCACATTATAAATACAAATTTAAAAGGCACAAGCTTGGAACTATAGTTAATGTTCCCTTTTTTACCATAGTTTGGTCCTATTGTTGTGACCTTGGTAAGTGGTAAGGGAAGGGAAAAGCTTAGACAAAGATATGTGGTAAGAAAGTATTCAACAACAAAGGAGTACATACATAAAGAAAATATTTTTGATGTTGTGCGATAACATACACTAGGTCCTATTCTGTGAGAGGGGTTAGGCATCTAGAGGATGATGAATGGAAAAGGGGGATGTAGAAAGGGATCTCAAAGAGATATGACCATTTAAGGTAGGTTTACATTGAGCCATTAGAGGTGAATAAAAGTATTCATGAAATTCTAAATTAAAAACATGCATGATAAAAGGAAATAACAAGAAAGCATGAGAATTTTGTAAGAGATCCAAATGGTAATGGAAATGACTTGAAAGAAAATAAATTGAAAAAGGTCTAAGAGAGACAAGAAAGATACTCCAAGAGAATGGAGAAGGCTAAAGAAGCCTTTTTAGAGCATTCCAAGAGGGCTATTATTGAGAATATTGAAAATGATGAGAATAGTGAGAATATTAATATGGAAGTTGAGAATAAGGAGATTTTAGGGGTTTTTCCAAGAGGGATGAATAATTATTATGTTTCCCATCAATAATAAATATTTGAGTAACTAAACATCCATATCAACAAAGAAAAGGAATAGTTTACTAGATTGACAAAGTAGATTTAGTATATGATGAATTCAAAGGGTAATTGGAAGGAAGGCTTGGGAGTTGTAGTGCTCACTCAAGGTGTCAAAGTGATTTTGACTTGAGAACCATAAGACAAACTAGATCTATCAAAACTTAGGGTCACAATAAATGATCGTTTTGAGGGTTTAATCATCCCTATTTCAAAATTAAAACATGTATTAAGTATGGAAATATGGATACAAAATGAAAAGATGACAATTTTTTGGAGTTATAGGAAAGAGAGAAGAATGTAGTAAATGAGGATTCAAGGGACACGTTCAATGAGTTAGCCATCAACACAATCAAAGCATTTGAAAAAAGATGAAAAAGTTCAATCTTATTTAGTGACATATCATTAATTAATGGTAAACTAGCAAAAACCTTATCTTCTATATTAAAACAAACTTTTAAAGAAGTGAACCCCTTAGACCAAGAGTCACCCCTCATGCCATTTAAATAAAAAAGAGTTTCAAGAAATGAAATATTTTGTGGACCATTTGAATAGATGTAGAAGCAAAGAGAAAAGAGTCAGTGGTCTTGGGAGAAGAGTTCTTTGAGATAGAGTTGCCCAGGAATAAAGGAAAATTAGGAAAATTAGTATTTAAATTAAGGGGAAACTACTAAGTGTGATATGAGGGACGAATTGTTTTAAGGAAAGAAAGCTCATGGACATAAAATAAAGGAAAAAGAGTAAGTAAAGGATCAACCTCAACTAATGGAAACAAACCAAAGGTTCCTATCATAAAAATAATTGAACATACCATATAAAACTATAGTTATTTTTAAGAACCCAAAATAATCCACCATACACATATGTGACCCAAAATCTACTTGTAGAAGTGGAGTGAGAGATAATCAAACTAAGTTATTGGATATTGTGGGAAGCCTAAGGGATGAATCCCTTAAATGGTTTATGAAAGTATGTCTTGATCATGATAAGAAATGAACTAGATTAAAGGAAGGATTCTTAAGAATTTTCTAATCTTAAAAAGCATGAGTAAGACGAGGGATATGATACAAAAGAAAGGAGAGTTTGTAAAGTAATTTGATTAATCATTCAAGGGGTAGAGAGAGAACTTGAGGAACCTTTGTCACAAAAGAAAAAAGTGGATTGATTTGTATTCAAAATTCTACTTGTAATTATGTCAACTTTGGATGGGAGAATATATGAAATATATGTATAGGTGGTGAAATTATCCTCTAGGATTGAAGAAAAAACCTAAAGGAGGGAGAATGCAAGGGAAGAAAATGTTGAGGTAGAAAAAATGAAACTTGAATCAAAGAAATTGAAGCTTAAAACATAAATCCTAGAAAAAGGAGAGAGAAATCATGATATGAAACCTAGTAGAAGAAAGAAAATTTGGTGTACCTATTACCCGAAAGAAGGATACCTAAGAAAAAAATGTCTAATCTTTGAAGGAAAGAAAAGAGTTGAAAGCTTAAGAGTGGACTTTTCATAACCTACAAGGAGGTAAAGAGTGTCTTATGTGAAATTTACAAAGAGTGGTTCAAGAACACAAAATAAATGAGTACCCTTCATTATTATTTTTGTTAAGAGATAAAGAGGAACATGAATCTTAGTGCAATCATAGAGGTGAAGATAATGAAGCCATCTTTAGGGAGATGACAAGGGCCAAGATACTAGTAGAAGTTTCCCATCATATTAAAAACCACATATAACATCGATTGTAGTGGAGAAATTAATGTATCAACATAATACAAAATGTAACACCTCTAATCTCATATGATAGACTATCTACTAGCTATAGGATTGATTATAATCAATTGCCTATCCTTTCTTGATAATTTTAGATATCAATTTTGTTTTCTTAGTAAAGTTAGGAGCAACCTCCTAACAAAGTTGATCTTCCCAAAGACAGACTAAAATCCTTTTATAGACTTAGGCTGAGGAGCAAGGATAATATCTTTAACTCATTCAAGATCTATTCTCACCCCTTTGTTCAACACAATTTGTGTACTGTAAGTTTACCTTCCTCAATGCGAAATTTACTTTTTTTAGGATTTAAAGAAAGCCTAAACTCTAGAAATCTTTCAAAAATCAATTCAAGGTGTTTGCAATACTCACCTCTCTCCAAGATGAAAATGCAGTTAAGTCTTCTTGGTATATTACCATGATCCAGTCAATAATATGAGCAACAACCACTTCCATTGCTCTTTAAAATGTCAAAATTGCATTCTTCAACCCAAATGAAAACCTCACGTAGACATATGTACCCCAAGGAGTAGTGAATATTGTCTTGTGCTACTTTGATTCCTTTAAAACCACTTGGTTGTAACTTGAAAACCCAACCATCATGGACATTAACTTTGATCCAATGACTTGTTATGCAACAAGTGGTCCATGCTTGCAAGAGGGTAATTATCCTTGAGAGATTTAAGGTTGAGGTTTCTAAATTTGACACACAACCTTATTTCTCCATTATTCTTTCTTATTGGGACAAAACTAGACACTCACTCAAAATGTCTAATGGCTTTTATGATTTCAACCTCTTTCATTTTCATCAGCTCCTTCTACATTTGGGGAGTAAGGGTAGGATTGGTAGATCCTTTTTTTTGCATAAATGGTTTAACATCAGACTCAAGAGGAATGGTATGTTGAAACAAATTCTCTATATAAGCTTTCAACTCATCATAAGACCATGCAAAGCATTTTTTGAAATTATATAATGAGGCAATAATCATTTGATTCTTATTATGTTTGATCCTCTTACCACGTAGACCATGTTAGCACTTTCAGTTGTCCCTAAATTTACTCCCTCAACACTATCTTCATGAGTTGATTTGTTCTTGTTTCTACAACAATCTCCATTGTCAAACATATTTTTCTAAGGAAACTAACCCATTGGGAATAACATTTGGTTTTATTTGTACTATTTCATTCCCAAATAATGTTTCCTTTCCATCCTCAATCTCAATCATTGGTTTGCAATCAATGACCTAATTGTCAAACTCGTCTATACCATTTAAAAATCTATATATGTGTTGGATTCCATCAAATATCCACCAACTATAAATATTATCTGGTATGGTCAATCTTGCTAAGACTTTGATACTCTATTGTAACACTTGAAGATATGAATTTAGTTTGTACATTGATTCTACAATAGTAAGAGTGTCAACCTCTAAGTTTTTGCTTCTATCTAGCCATTTGATAATAGCGTGAAATGATTCCATATTGTCCCAGACAACATTCCTATATGCATTCTTATTTTCTTTGGATACATACACACCCTTTACCTGCTACACTACCATATCCAAATCTCCACACATTTTTATGCACCTAATACCATGCTTATAAGCAAAATTCAACCCTAGGAATAGGGTTTTAGTGTATGAGCTAATTAAGATAATTTAAATTGCTACAAATTAAATTAAATAGCTCACATACACCATTCAACAACACACAAAAAAATTTGCAATACAATTTCCAATCCAAGATTGCAATGTGCAACTGGCAATTTCTTGATTCAACAAATGGGCAAATGAATTATTACAATCCAATGATGGAAAAGGCTACATGAAGCCTTACAAGACTAAAAAAAAATATTCGCATCAACAAATCAAAGCTTGCAACAAAGCTTCTCCAACACTTACACAACAAATCACTTCCACCATTCAAACCCTTCAATCTACAACACAGGTAGTCTCTGTGCCCTACAAAAACACTCTCAAATCTGCAAACACACTATAAAATCCCCTCTTGGAGATAAGCCACGACCTCTTCCTCTCTTATTTTTATCTTGTGAAAAAGTGCTCTAGAAATGAATAAAATTCAATTTTATCAACACTTACTTTCCTGAAATGAAATTTCAATGCATTTCATTGTAATTTGCTTTTATTCCAAAGGCATCTCAAGAAAATCAACGCCTCTTCAAAGGAATGGAAAATAAAATTCAAATTTAATATTTAAAAATGAGTAAAATATCATTCCCCAACTCCAGACTTAGCAAATATGAGAGATGGGCTTTAAATGGCTTTAATGCTTTCACAAATAAAGCAAAAAGCAGAATTTTCAAACCTAGGCGCCCACCTCCTGGGCCCCTATCTTTTAGGAGTTGTGAACATTTAAAATTGGAGTTACAAATTAATGAATTTAATGGCTCCCAAAAACCCATGCCATGTTCTGTTTTTTCTTTTTTTTCAGTTTTAAATCATATTCTCCATGATCTCCATTCAACCAATTTGACCCAAATTGAATCCAAATTCAAATTCCAATTTCTCACATTACAAGACATTCAATTTCACAACAAAATATGAATTTCAACCATCAAGTATGAAATCCAACACATCAAAGTTGCAAAATTCAAAAATGACACCTTCAAGTTGACACAGGATTGGATTGAGCCATGGATGCTCCTGCATCAGGTTTCATATTCAAAAATATTATTTTAGCATGAAAATTTTAGTCTAAACGAAAATTTATGTTCCTCACCATTTATAGATATCAACACAACACCTATGCCATTACCTTCCTTGAGAAGGATCAATCAAACAACATGGTCCAAAGACCATCTTCCAAATCTTCATCAACACCTATCAAAATAGAGGGATCTGCTTCATCACAAGTCCTAAACAAGTGATCAACACTAGCATCAAATAGGTTTACCTGATCAAGGGACTTGTACATATATCTTCAATATTGTCTTGAACTCTTGACTCCCTGTCCAACCTTACATTTTAACATGTAATAGAATAGTGGTGTACGATATATCCATTTGCACATTTTCTTCGATAGAATCTTCCCACTGTTAGGGTTAGAGATAGCACATATCTAACAATTAAATGCAGATTTAATTAATAAACAGAGAAACTAAGACACACAAAATAAATCATAACACAGATATTTAACGTGGTTCGCCCAATCCGGGCTACATCCACCAAACCGCAACCATCCAATACTTTTTGTAAAACTTATTACAATCTTGCGACACCGACGGGGTGTACAAAAGATGTCAAGGGGCTATACAAGTAGCGCTGATTAGTCGCCACATACCTCAACACCCACTTCCTGTATGATAACATCATTCCCTTAAATCGTGACGGTCAACCACAATAACATCCATTTTGAATACTTTATTCAAATAAGAGGCTAGCCTTACTTCAACCACAAACTAGCCACCCTCGATTGAAGGTTCTTACCTACTTGGGAACCTTTATTACACTTTCATTTTCCCTTGATTAGAGCTTATGAATCCTTTAGGAACCAACACCAAGCACTTTCACAAAGGTTCCTTATCGTACCTATTCCAACATGATATAGAATGGACATCAAGTACTTATTTATGGGTTCCTTTGTTAGGGATTCTGCCTTGAGAGGAAACAATATCCTTACTTCATTGAGATATGCATGCCATCAATAAATATTTAAGTATGTTGGGGGTTCATGTATGGATAGGAACAAAGTACCTCATAGTATTTTAGAGGTTCCTAAAGCATTAGGAACTCTAAGAACTTAGTCTTCATTGGAGATGCCATAGGGACTGGGTGTGGACCACCTCATCGGGCTTTAGAGAATGCGGTAACCATTAGAGGTTCCTAATCTATTGGGAACTCGAGCAACCTTATCAGAGTTCCTCTTTCCTTTGAACTTCCAAAAATTTAAACTCATATTTTTTGGAGCTTTAGAGTGAACCAAGAACTAGAAACCTCAATTCCCAGTGGAGGAAAAACCTCTAATTAGATATAAATCCTCCATTTTAGATCTAAATTCTTCCAAACTTGATCAAGAGACCCCCTTTAGACTCCTCTATGAGAGAATTATTGACTTAGCCAAAAATGTAACTTCAAAATTTCCTTTGAAGTTTTCCTCCTCCAACAACTCACCAAACTACACCAACACAACAAAATTAAAGAAAAATGAAAATGAAAATATTTCCGGTTGACAAAAAAATTTTTTGTGAGCCTAAATGCTCTTACATCAATTTGAGTCATGGAAGACCTACATATTAATATTTTCTTGTCTCCATTTTACATGATTACTAATGTAATGTTAAACCTATAAATTGTATTGTGAGATCTATGTTTTTTACATTTTTGTAAATTGTTTATACTTAGAGGTTGCATAGATAACTCAAATGTGGACCATCTATACCCATATATATTTTAGTGTTGATGTAAATTTTGTTGCTTGTCATTGTTGCGAATAACAATTTGGTGCATTATTATATTTGTCACTATGAGGTACAGAGGTGGAGTTCTTGAAATAGTTATGTTTTTGGACATATAGTTGTCGATTGTGATGTGGTGAGATTATGAATGTGTATTTATTGGAAGTTTGATGCAAATACATTGATAGTGGTGATAATGGTGCAATGGAGGTTCTTGTATGCATGTAGCTTTTACATGAAATGGTTATTTATGTTAATACATAGTTGGTGGTGATATATTGGTTCTTAAATTATAAGTGGTGGTTTATCTTCTTGGTTTTGGAGATCATGGTTCTACTTTATCCTTTGGGATCAACCATTTTTGTAAATAAGTATATTTATTGTGTGAGGGCCATCGGTGATATTTTAGTTAGGAGATGGTTATCATGATGCTATATATAGATCAATATCATGATTCCATGGAAACTTTGGTAGTGATGTGAAATTTTCACTTAGTGATGGACAACCTTCTATAATGGTTGTTTGTGCCATGAGGAGCTCTTGGATTCTACATCAAGTTTGTTTGTAGCGAGAGTTAATTGACACATTTAATTAGAATAATTGGAAATCCCTATCTTCATGTGGTTTGGAGATGTTGATAGATTGTTAACATGGAGGAATATTAGAGACTTTGATTGAGGTGTCAGTTATGATTTGTTAATTTAAAAGATTATCCTTAGTTTAGATTATGAATTTTATGCTATATAGACTCTTGATTATTTATTAGAGTGTTGAAATAATACAAGTGAACTTAGGAGAAAATATATTCATTGCAAATGTATATGGTATTCTTTTGAGGATCTATAGGGAGAGTTCTTTGATTTTGTATTAATCATGTAGAGGGAGCCTTGTCATGATTTGTGGTTTTCTTCTGGTATTGAGTTTAGTGATCATTTTACATTTAATATTTTAGAGATTGTAGTAGTGATGCAATTGAGGTTCAATTGGCATGGGATGGTTAGTTGGGTGCTCATGGATACTTGATAGAATTAAGGGTGAGGCTAGAGATCTCTCATTTTAAGAGATTGTATTTTGAGATGATTTCTCTTGACGAGGTTTCAATCATTAGACTAATTATCCTACATGTGGAGGTAGATATGATTTTAGAATGGAATTGATGATGAGATTGTGTATAGAGAGAGTCATTCTAGATAAATGCATCCCAAAGGGAGCAATATCATTTCCTACTCTTGGTACAATCAAAAAAGAATTATGTGATGGGTATTGTTCACCTTATTTTTAGATCCATTTAGTTTCATGCTTTATATTCTTATGGGAATGAGCCTTGAGCTATGTATGTTATAACTTTTGGAGGGATTATTTAAGTATTATTTGTCATGGTTTCTTTTTCCTCTCTCGTTATGGACATTCATTTTTTATGAATTGTCGAAGGAACATATGTTTGGCTTGATCTTCCTTTAATTTGAGTCTTACATCCTTATTAGCTTATCAATGTATATTGTATGTTTGAACTTAGGGTTGAATAGTTGGATGTTGAAGAGGCTTTTGTATTTAGCTTTTTGTGAAGTAGATATCACTTATCCTAGCTTCATCACATTGGTGTTGGTAGAAGGAAATGGTTTTGGTTTGTAGGTTTTCTCTCTATGGCCCATTTTTTCTTCTTAGAGGTTCACATTCACATGACATTGGAGTTGAGGTTTGTGTGGAGCTATTGCGAGCACTATGTTTGTGATCGTTTACTATTATTATAATTAATTATTTTTAAGTAATACTATGGAGGATATTTAATCTTTATTTTTTATGATGTGCAAAACTTAGGAGAGCTATGGAGATTAGCAGTGATAAAGTTACTTAGAAGCGATTTAGTTTGAAGGTGTATACATTAGTGTATGTTTCTTTGACACTATGTGATAGAAAATGTATCCACGTCCTCTATGTGAATGCTATTGGTGAAATTTTGGATGCTCTGGTTGATTTTATATTTGATATTAGCCATGTAGTGGGAGTTCTAGGATGTAGGTGTACCCTTTATTGGGCGTTCTCATTATATTGTAGTGTTGAAGGTCTTCAGGTTTTTTGTCACAAGTTCATGTTTGTTTGTTACTTGGGAACACTTCTTTTTCTA
>VDFB02345456.1:0-27380 GCA_007258455.2 Sequoia sempervirens
GGAGGGAGTGGGAGAGAGATAGAGGTAGACGTTTTAAGGGTTTAAGGATTTAACGTTTAAGGGTAGAGGGCTAAGGGTAGAGTGGAGAGACATAGGATTGAGTGAGAGAGAGATACTTGAGAGAGGGAGAGATGAGAGAGAGAGAGAGAGAGAGAATTAGGAGGGGGAAGGGAGAGGGGAAGAGGGGAAGAAGGGTAGAGAGAGGGAGAGAATTAGGAGGGGAATAATGGGAGAGGGAGAGAGGGAAAGAGATAATATTTAAGTATTTTATATGTTAGTAATATTAATTAGTGATATAATATTTTATATATTAGTAATATATATATATACATTAACTAAAATATAGAAATAATAATATAATATATTATATGGGGTTGGGGCCCTAGCTCGGTTGGCTAAATCTTTCCTGTTGCAAGAGGTTGGTCACGAGGTCTAGTCTCCCCCACCCCCATGGTACCGAAGGGCGTGTCGCGCCAGCACCGCCGGTCATGTTAAAAAGTTTACCAGGCGCACTGTAGTTTATAGGGGGTCGTGCTACCCAATTCCTACAGTCTATATATATATATATAATATATTATATATTAAATTATAGAATATATTATATATTCTAAAATAGATATATTAAAATGAACTATAAAATATTTATTGCATTTTCTAAATCATATATTATAAAGTGTATAACATTTTTTAAAATCATATATAAACCAAATTAGATATCCGATTCAAAATGGATATCCAATTTGAAACAAATATCCAATATTTCTAACACATAATTTATTTCCTAGGGATTAGCCTCAAGCTTGCTTTGGAATTTGGCTTGGACATGCCAATCCTAAGAAGTCAACACAAAAAACGTGTTTAACAACTTACCTTGTTTTTCTAGACTTCGCCCATGTGGCTGACGACTTGTTTTTTAGCCAAAATTGATGAAACAAAAAGGGTTTGTAGAGGAGACTCAGTTTTCCACCAATATAAATTATTCTTTACTTTGAATTTAATAAACAATTATTATTCATTTTCTATTAGAATTACGACTAAAGTCCTGATTGATAGGCTGATTGAAAAACATCTATAACTTTCAAATGATATCATAATTTTTGAATTCAAAACATGCTCACATTCTATGCTTCACATACTATAGGATTTTTAAAAAAAATTGAATTTCATGAAATTTTGACCAAGTTAAGGTGGTCAAACATACGAAGTTTTATATTTTTTAAAAGTTGTAATAAAAAATCATAATTAATTATTTACTTGGAAAAAAATTACAAAAATATATGCCACATCCGACATGAGTCCTCTACTTATATCTAAAATTTTATAAAAAATATTATCATTTTATTGTGGTTAGGTGGTCATACAAACACCTACTTATTTTTCTCCGAATTTAAGTACTAATCATTGAAATTTCAAATTTTCACCAAATAGACTTTTAAAAAAATAAAATAAACTTAGTAGTTTAGAAACTACATTCAATTTTCCACAGATTCTATTCTTACATATTTTTGAAATAATATAGATAACTTATTCAAATTTTTATGTCAAGTTGCCTAACTCTGATTTTTCTGAATTATCATTGCCACTTAAGGGTCTGTTTTTTCCATGATGATCTTGCACATAAATTACAAATTGTTCAGACTAATAATAGGATATTTATATCTCAAAACAATTATTCTAAGGAAATGCTAAAGAAATTTGGTATAGAGGATAGTAGACCAGTTAGTACCCCCATGATAATTGGCTACAAATTGAGTAAATTAGATGAATCACCAGATGCAAATCAGACTATGTACAGGTCAATGATCGCTTGTTGTACTTAACTACATCATGCAAAAAGTATTTTTAGTTGCAAGGTTTCACACTGCACCAAAAGAATATCATGTCAATGTAGTAAAAAGCATCTTAAAGTATGTCAAGAGCATTGTTGACTATGGACTATGGTACCCCAAGAGCAAGGATTTCATCTTAACAACATACACAAATGTAGATTGGGTAGGAAGTGTAGATGACAAGAAAAGCATCAGTGGTGGAGCATTCTTTTTGGGAAACAAATTGGTTTCTTGGATGAGAAAAAAGCAAGAATCAGTCACTCTATCCATAACAAAAGAGAATATGTAGTAGTAACAACATGTACTCAAGTCCTATGGATGAAGTAGACGTTTAAGGACATCAAGGTAGAGTACAAAGAGCATATCTCTATTCTTTGTGATAACTCAAGTGCAATAAAAATCTCAAAGAATCCAGTGATACACTCCATAACAAAGAACATATCTGTAAAGTATCACTTCATTAGAGAGAAGGTTGTAGAAAAAGAGGTCAACATGGAATATGTTCCCACCAAAGAACAAGTTGCTGACATTTTCACCAAGCCTCTTCCAAAGGATCAATTTGAATATATGAGGTAGAAATTGGGAGTGATTGCTCCCACAACATATCACTAAATATTAGTGATACTTGACATGAATCCAGGGGGAGCATAATTGGTACTTTTGGTAATGGAGAACAAGATCAAGTTAGGTAAAATGTTTTTACAGATTTCTAATGACTTGATGGTTGCATAGTCAAGGATTTCCACTTTCTCTTTGAATTGCTTGTCAAAGGGGGAGTATGCTTTTAGGGAGAGACTTCCCTTTGCCATTGATATCAAAGGGGGAGAGACAAAATGCTCAAAATAAGAGCATGGGATAAATATGTGCAAAATACAGATGAGAAGAGATGCATGTCAAAGGGGGGGTGAATTGCTTAAATGGTTCAATTGGTACAAAGAACTAATGTTACTATTTACAATTAGTATCGGACCATAAATTTAAGGATGAGAATTTAGTTTTGCCATCAATGACAAAGGGGGAGATTTTTGGCATATTATTGTCATTGGTGTAAAAATGGGATGTCTATGTGATATCCTGCTAGGGAGACTAGTGTTGTTTTGGTGACAGGATGAACTCATGCGTATTCAGTCATGGCACTGCCGAAAAAAACTTTATATTCCAACAATGACTGTCTATCGGCAGTTGTAGGTTGCTTAAGTGACAACTTAAGCCCTTGAGTTCGTCGGGGCAACCAGCCCTCCTTACTTGTGTCTACCAATTTGACAAATATTCAATGATCATAATACTTCCCTAGTCATGGGGTGAATATTTGTCCTTGGTATGATCTACAATGGTGTTTGAGGATTGAAGACCCAAGTACCTTCTTTCCAAGAGCTCAGTGAAAATATCGTAGATTCCCATCTAGATTACTCGGAATAGCACAGTGGTGCACCTTGTGGGATCGGATTGACAAATAGATGTCAAGGGTGATTGGTGACATGATGATAGGTGGCAGTGTTTGATTGATCGATATAGCAATTCACATCTTTGTTGTGAAGTACATGAGTAATGTCAAGATGAAAAATTATGATAATCCTCTATTCTACTAAAGATTTGGTGGGACCATGTATAATCTTGCAGAACAATGGATTTGTGATGTGTGTCTTTTGGGACTCGCACTCAACAAGATGTACATGGAAAAAATTAATTATGGTGATTATTGAAGCAAACTGTTTATTTAACAATCATGTTTTAGAAGACTGAGTGGTGAATGTTGATCAACGAATCATGGCGCAAAAGGAAACATATGAACAACACAGGTTTAAAACTCAAAAGGATTAACTATGATAGTGTGATCTATGGTTTCAACCACAAATCAAATATGGGAATGAATTCAATTGGACCAATTGTTCTAGCTACCAGTGATAATGGTTATTAGATAATTGGATTGGTGATACTAAAATTTAGGTGGTAGAGAATCAAAATAAGATATGTTATAGAGAATATCAATTAAATGAAGGTGTGATCTTAGTTGTTCAACATGCCAAAATTAGAAAAAAATATTTGATTTTTGATAAGTGGATGCATGGCTCGATGCTCTAGTAGTGTACTGAAGAAGTTAAATACCAAACCCTGGCAAAGAATTAATGTGTGTGGTTGTGCATCTCAAGACTAACGAATAGAGTTGGTGATAAAAAAAATAAAAGAGACCAGAGGAATGAAGTGTGGAGTGGAGTGAGTGATGTTGGTGAGAGTAAGTGAAGGTGGGTTGCATCTGCGGGACAATTGTCTCTTGAGACAGACATAGAAGGTTGCAATGAAAAGAAGCATGAAGGACAACAATTTCCTTGTTTAGCTCTAGAAGTTGAACAAAGAATGCACTCCTAAAGAAAGTGTAGCAAGACTATGTAGTGTATTCGTAAGTCTCTTGAGACAAACAGATAATACACTAACAGAAAAATGGGTACGACACCAATAGCAGCTGAAAGAAGAAGAATTCAACTTAACACTACAAATCACCTACAAGAACATAATAGAAGAGATATGAAGCACTAATGAAGGTACAAAGGTCAAAATCAAGTGTTAAGTAGTTGCAAAATTGAATTGTGTTCTATCAAACAATCTATAACTATCATTATTGTAAATCTAATTGGTAGGTTCCATCTGGTATCTAACTAGGTACTTAGCATAGGGAGTGGGTGCTCCTAAAATTAGGGGATTGGTGTCTCCTTAGGGCTAAAACCCTTAAACATTGTAACCGAACCTTGATTGTGAAGCTAGATTAGGATAGTAGCTCCTAACAACATTTCTCACCGTGGTTTTTCCCATCTTGGGTTTCCACGTACATCTTGTGCTATGTGATACTTGTGTGTGTGCATGCTCATAAACTTCTATGTTAAGTCTTAATCTACTCAAAGCATAGAAGGATTAGAATTTTAAGATTTATTGATTCACCCCCCTTCTCAGTAGATTGTTGTAATCCAACATAATTAACTAAATTTAAGTAGTAATTAAATTAAAGCAACTTACATTTAATCTAAATTTCCTTAATAATAATATGGATATAAAAGAAAATTGTTGAAATTTAACTGAATAAAAGATTTTACTTCCAAGTTAGATATTTACATTATTAAATTCATTAATAGAATATACAAGATAGAAAGAATAAATAACAATGATAATGAAAAAAAACATACTCATGGTACTCAAATTACTATTGCTAAAAGTATCTAATTAACATTAATATATGATAGCCTAACTAATGAGCATTCACAAAGATAATTTAAATAGATTTAATAATCAAAACATTACTCTTAGATGATTACTAGATGGCCACACAATCAACCATATATGTTGGATATAAACAAATCTATAACCACACATATAAACATATTCAAACATGTATACTCAAATGCTCAAATCACTACATATAAAGAGGAATTACATCTGGAAAAAGGTAATGAGAGACTATTACAATGAAATCTTTAAAACAAATATATTGTCAATGGTGTAATAATGAAAAAGGTGTAACGAAAATGATAAAGATGAGCACAAAACTATACTTAGCCAACGAATAGAATGTGAATGCATATGCCTATTTATTTTAACACTTCACCCATCGAACCAAGTAAAGAAGGATAACTGAAATAGTATTTGGTATGCTACAATTTAAACGCATGAGATAAGAAAGTGGAGCAGCGATGGTTAAATATAGGGAATTTCTTACTTGACAGTTATAATAACATATTAATATACTTATTCTACAGGTTTACTACATGGTTTAAGGACCTAACTTAAGATAAGAATAAAAAAATGTTATAAAAGAACACAGGAGGCAAAGCTTCTATTAGCAGCAAATATTAAAGATTATACATTGATTTTAGTGTGCTATGCGTTTGACAAGGGAGAGTTTAAATTGGAAAAAAAAAAAAAAATCTGATACATTAACTGAAAACTTTATTGGTCCCAACCAGCCATGCACATAAAAGAAACTTTGGAAATGAATTTTGCCCTATTTCCAGACATTTTTAAAGAAATCATTTTAATCTCTTTATGATAGCCATAATTTTATACATAACAATTTCAATTAAAGACGATGTCAACTGTCATTGTTACGGTAACATCAAATAATTACATTTCCAGTAATATTGAAATTTATTTCATTCTATAAAACAAATAAATCTATTAATACAACAAATATATCCAATAGTATATAACACATCATAAATGAATACATTAGTTCATAAACTGTTACTGTTTTTTATAAGTGCAATTATATGTACATACTTTCTACAATTCAACACACGAATTCCTTTATGTCAATTTTCACTATTAATCAAAACTTTACAGTGGATTAATAGAATTTATTTTTAGTCCGCCATTCAAAGTGTAGCATTAATTCAAACAAAAAAACCATATAACAAATCTTCCTCAATTACCCTGATGACACTTTTATGTCCCTACAATACCAAATGGAGCGGCCTATTTCTACTCTCCTCCCAACCATAGGACTGGATAGTCTACCCCTAAGTGGGAGCCAAAGTCCATATGCACAAAATGGGAAAAATAATAGAAAACAATACATATTGATTCACTCACAAAGAACCCACACACAGGACTCTTGCAAAGGGGGAGAAGGGGGATTCCCTTCCCTCTTGGGGAACAACAATACACCTCCATTACACATACAACACCATCTTCAACATATCACCAGCTTTGTCACAACACCCATTTCACCACTCCTTCACTTTCAGCCACTCCAAACTCCATACATCTCCCAAGCCTCCCATTCACAATGCTTCCACCACTAGAAACTCCCTACACCATACAACACCCATTTCCACATATACACACATTTTATCACAAATCCCCAAGAGAGGCTTTGCGCCCCCCTCAACCCCAAACGAAGGAGGCTCTTAGCCCACAGGTGAGATCAGCTCCTTATTCACACCCAAAATGAAAACCCCAATACACAATCAATATTTACCACAAAACAAAAAAATAAACAATTTTCTCAACACAATAACAAAATCCGTTTACAAACAAAAACCACATTAAAACTTCAAAATCAAGACTCAAAACTTACCTTGGCTATCCAAGTTCCAAGTTAGGATCAGCCCAAAACCCAAGCAAGTATTCAATTCCTTCTTTCAATCAAGAACCCTCTTTTCTCTTGCTCTTTTAGCCAATTTCTAAAAAAACAATAATCTTCGCACACACCACTTTCCCAAGAAGGATGAAGCAAACTTGCAAAAGAAATTAAGGGCAATAACCATACCCAACTCCCCCTCTAAAATAAAATCCCTCGCAACTCTTCAACTTCCCTTAAATGAAAAGACTACACAAATAAAACACATTTCCCTCCACAAATAAATAAAATTATAAAAATTAAATTAACCCCCTATTCAAAATTAAAAGCCAACAATTATATTTTTAGCAATGGACTTCATCTCCAATTCTTAAGGACCTAGGCTACCCACCTACAACACTCAATAGGAGCATTACTGCACTTTGGTAAATATAATTAAAACATTAATATAAACATTGAAGTTTTCTAGAATCAAATAATTATAAGATCTATCACAATAATTTAAAGACATTTATTCTTGTATAAATTTAACACTTATCCAAACACGTTATGATCAATCTATTTTATTAAATGAACATATCATATCATCTATAAGCAAATAAATTTCCAAACACGCATATATAACATTTATGTCTATAATCCAAAATGATAATATCCATGAACCAAAATCTCACATAATCCATGTCCAAAATACCACATCACATAAACATGAAATCAAACCAAAGTCTCTAAAATATTACTAGCCACACCTCACACTTTCAACCTTGCAATTATGTTCTCAATTTGTTTTTTGTTAATTTTTAATTTTCCCCATTAAATTTTCTTGTGTTTCAAGGGCATATTGAGGAATTGCTAGAGGTTTTTGTTATTGGGGTTGTTTTTTAGCAAGTATTTCGAGTTGAGGTGAAGGAGGATTTTGAGGATTAGGAGGTTGATTATCATTTCCTATAAATTAAATAAATTTACATCAAAAAACCTATTATATCTACCTATTTAGAATCAAATTCACACAAGAAAACAAACAAAACTTCTTTGACCTCTCTGATGTCATGGCAGAATTTTTGTGAAGATTCTGTTGGAAATATGTGCCTCAATCCCATAGGCTGAAACCTCTGAAAGGGCCAAGTCGGTGTGACATCTTTTGTGTCTGGCCGACTAGCAGCTTTAATCTTGTTGAACAATTCAGGTCACTGTGACCTTGCTTCAGTCTCACTGAATGATCTGATCGCTATGACATGTTGTGTTTGGTATGACCTCCTATCGAGTGGAGATCTCTGGCCGACAGGCCATTCATATCTTATATCGGGGAGACCCTTGGCCGAAAGGCTTACTTCGGTGTGAAGTCCCAACGATAGCTAAAGTCTCGCCGACAACGTTTTTTGTTGAAGCCTTCGGGGAAAGTCTTGGGTGTTTGGTAAGAAGTCTTACCGATAGGAATGTCTCACCGACAGTATTCACTCGGGTTAACCCAAAGGTCTCAGGATGAAGTCTCAATGACTGATGAAGATCTCGTCAACGGGGATACACTTGGAGTCTTCTCAATGACACAAAAACTTCAGTATGAAGTCTTAGCGATCGACAGAAGTCTTGCCGACTGTTGCTTGGTGCTTAGTATGACTTAAGATCTCAGAGTAATGTCTCAACGATAGTAGTATGTCTTGTCGAATGTTGAACGTTTCGGTATAATCCTTAATGACTTGGTATGATCTCTTAGCGAAAGACGATTGTCTCACCGAATGGAAAACTCTCGTCTATGTGACTTTGAAGCTTCAGTATGATGTTTCACCGATAGCGGTAAGTCTTGGCGATAGCGATACATGTGAAGAACTTTGGTATGAGGTCTTAGCGACACGAGGAAGTCTGAGCGATAGCTCTCTGGACTCGATGTAACATCTTGGCGATAAGGATGACTCTTGGCAACATCGATGGTTAAGTCTTGTGGCATCGGGGAGACACAGTTAGTGTCTCACCGACATTCCAACACAAGTTGATCGCTTTGACAGAGAGAAGACCATCCTCGTGGTGAGTCATCGACCAATTAGAGAAGCCGAATGGAAACCGTTGGAAGACAATTCGTTGTGGCAGTTCTGAGAGGAAGCTCGACAGACAAGAACAACATGAATATAGTCTAGAGTAGCAGATGATGTCTGGTTCGATGGTTCGACGGATTGTTGTGTGATTGTATGATCACTGGATGAATTCTATTATGTGAAGACTGTAACGTGAATGTTCTGTAACAAGGTTGTTCATGGTGAATGCTGTTGTAAACTGACATTAGAAAGATAAGTCAGATCTCTGTATGTAATCTTTATTACTGTAATACAAAGTGACTTCTCTTGGTGTGGTGGGTTTTTCTCCTGTAAGGGTTTTCCCATGTATATCTGGTGTTCATATGTGTTTTTCAAATACTCTATTTCTATTATCTCTTTCATGTGCATCTTAATTGGACTATAATTGTAAAATTTAAAAAGGTATCTCTGCATTCTTCCCTGAGTTTTTGACATTAGGAGAGTTGCTTCCGCATCTAGCTTTCCTTACAGATTCGACAATGATTTGATGAAGAATTTGGTAAACCAATAATACAAGTGCACTCTTTAGGGTTTGAAGGCCACAGGTTTGGAGGAAAATGTAGAAATGAGAAATGTTATTTTTTTTGTTATAAAGAACTATAACACGCTCACATTTTATTGTGAAAATGTTATGGCCTTGGTGTTGTTGAGTTCTTTATAACACACTTGCATTATGAGAAGTTAGGCAAAGGTCTTTGAGAGTGACTTCTCTTAATATATATTTCCCATTTATCTCTCTTATCTCTCTCTCTCCCTCTACCACTTGGTCTCTCTCTCTCTCTATGTGTGTGTCTCTCTCTTTCTCTCTTCTCTCAACTTTCATTATAAATGGGAACTATAGAGCTCCTATTTTCTCACAACTAAGAAGAAGTTAGGCAAGGGTCTTTGAGAGTGACTTTGTACATGTCAATTTCATTTTCTTGAAAGTTTCCAAGGGCTTTTCAACAAATCCATTTTGTGCATATTCTATGATCGTAGAAATCCATGACACTACATTTTTAGGGAATTCTACTAAATATTTTTTTCCCACATAATTAGATTCAAGCTGATAATGTGGACTATGTGATTTTTCTTCAAGTAGTTTAGGTTGCATGTTATAAAGCTTCGTTACTTTTTACTCAAAAAATGATGGGTGAAGTTATTTCTAGTTGATGCATTGATAAGAAAATTATCTTGTCTAAGTGATGAATACTACCATGACATTACGTTGTCACACTTAAAATTCACACTTGTTTCCAACATTTTTTTCCTAATATTCATACCCAAGGCCCTAAAATTATTATTCTTGTTTTACTTATATCGGATCCAAGATTCCTTTCCTGTGAATACCTAATCCTCTACCTTGATAATTCATGCTTTAATAGATTTGATAGGCATAATAATGGTGTTTTGAAATGAGTGATTATGGTATCATGAAAGAGATCATTTTAGATGTTGGGATATGTCTAAGCACACTTTCAAATAAGGTCATGACATGTGTTCATTTTTTTTGGATGATATGATAGAGGAGTGACATTTTTCTTTGACAATATCACTAGCAACTAATGTTTTGATAGGCTCTTGGTTTTTAGGACATGGATGTGGGAGGGATCTTTGATGTTTATGGATTTTGGATTTCATGAACTTGTGAAAAGTTGAAACTTATTTTCCCACATAAGTAGACTTGTTAGAATGATGTAATGAGGTGGACTTAAGATTTTTTTCTTAAGATCCTTTATGAATAGCCCTTGGATAAAATCTATGAAGGTGATGTTGTTACTATGAAAAAAATTCTTAAGATAATGTCATATAGGGATTCATGGGTGTATTCATAATTGTCCATAAGACTCTCATCATCATTGGTATGTTCAAAGGGATCACATTCTTCTCAATCGAAAACAATAACATTATCGTCTTTAAATGGTTTTTTAGATTGGTTGCACGATGAGAGGAATCATAAAAAAAATTGGATTAATGATTATGAGTGGGTAGATTTTGGATGAGTAGATTTTGATTTGGAAAGCTTAGACCTTAAGATTTTTTTTATAGAAACAATCTTGAGTTGATTTGTGGAAGCTCAAATGTTGGATGAGTTTTGGATTTAATATCAGAGTTAGTTAATTTAGTAGGATATGGTTTTGATTTTGGGTGAGTAATCAAGGATTGATACCTTAGGGTAGTGATTCAATTCGGTATAGATGAATTGATTTTCTCTGCTTAAGATAGCCAAATAATCTTAATAAATATTTAAGTTATGGATTGCATTTGATTTAATTTGTTGGATTATTACTGTAGACACCTAAACTTGACCACTTATATTTGGTCTAATTTATCCCTTTTCATCTAAATATCCTCTTGTCCACATTAATTAAGTAATATTGCTATTATTTAATTAATACCCCTAAAGTCCTCTAAATTCCTAAGGTATTTAATTAAATAATTAAATACTTTACCCTTTCCCCTTTTCCTAAAAGAATTAAATAAATAATACATTTATTTAATTCCTCACATGTCACATCCCCCATAATCTACACCTAATCCTAATCCACTTGCTAATCCCATCATGAGGGATGTGCACATTCCTAATCCATGATTAGGAGGTGTCACATCCTCCAAATTTTGCTAGTGGGCTCCTAATCCCAATTAGCCACCTAATATTCCTCTAATCCTTCACCAATTATCCTAATCTAATCCTTGTTCAACTCTTCTCATCTCCCAAGGAATTTTTAATTCCTTTTTAATCTATCCACATCCCCAAATGGAATTTAATATTCCCTTTTGCTCTAGAACCAATCTCATCCATTGATCTCCATCAAGCAATCTTAGCCCTCCATCCAAAAATCCTCCAATCCTATTTATCCAAAAACTTAGCCATTTTCATCTCTCTCGCCCATTTTTCACTTAAGCGTTGTTCTGCTACCAAAATTTTGAGTGAGCACACAACCCATCATGCATCCGGGCACATCTACACAACAGGAGGCTTTGTATGTTGGTTTGAACTCCTCATCGCCCTATATTGAGTGTTGTTATTTTTATTTTCTTTTGCTTCATTTCGTTGCACGTTTAGTAGATTACAAACATTGCACACATCTCTGGCATGCTTGGTGGGACCCACGTCACAGGTCTATTTTACTTTTTCTTGTAGTTTGAAATTTTGCAAGTTTGAGTTTCACATGTAGGGGAAAATCCACCCCCAATGAGCGAATTTTCTAGACATAAAGGCATACCTATAGTAAGAACAAGCAAACTCACTCCCGCCCTTCCAACAAAAGGGCGAACTTGCATCTAACCATCCAGGCCGCCAATCATAGATGTGAATCCATGTGAGATAACCTAAATGGGCGGACTTTCTTAAGATAGAGGAAAAATTGCACGAGTTACATAGGTGAAGACGCATATGCCTCTCCATCCAAAAGGTGAACACGTCCCGCCTCTTTAGAAGATAAGCAATCCTACATCACACACTAAGGAAAATTTGTGCTACGCAAGGGAGAATTTGAGGTATTCCAAAACCTTTGATTTTTTTATTTGAGCTTCAATTTAATTTCAGTTTTGGATACTAATCAGCTAACTCATTTGTTTGTGAGTGTGTGATTTTACTAACGTTTGTGTAGCAAATCATTTGTCCAAGACTGGAGATTGAAACTACTAATTCATTTTTTGTAGGACAATCAGTCGAAAACCATTAGTTTAGCTTTGTATGTGTGTCTTTTTCTTTTCACACTAATTTAGGCACACGTAGATTTATTAAAGGGTCAATTAATTTTTTTTTCATGTTTGGGAGCGATTTGTTGATGTATCCACTCCCCTTACACCTTTCGATGATCCTGGGTGATGAGAAATCACATTTTGTTCCAGTCCAGTCCAATCCACCCAGGAAGTGATATTGTGTGTAAGCTCTCCCCTTACATTACGTGCGAACCTGGGGACCAGTCGAAATGTCTAGTATTTCCTTCCTTTAGTAGGACCTTCTTGGGATTTCATCACCCAGGGGACTATTCCAACCACATGTTACCGGTGGGGTATATAAAGGGAGGAGAACGAAAGTTGTACACCAATCCAGTCTCATCGTGTTTAGCGAAACGTCGAAGCTAGGGTGATACCTAGATAAGACATGTAGGGTTGGTCCAAGTTGTCAGTACCTCACTAGGGCTCTCGATCCACGCTTGTGACGGGTTGGTGTTCACAATTTTTCCTCACGCACCCTTCGGGTGTATCGAGGACATACGAGATAGCCCATTTAGCCTAGATAGAGACCCATGTTCAACCACCGCTTGGTGTAGTGTAGGGATTGTAGATGGCACCCCTAAGTTACTCACCACATACTCCCTTGGGTTGAGATAGAAATCCTCATGGTGGACTATGATAATATTTGAGTGAGAGAGTGGAGGTGAGCTTGTGGCATTTGTTGATGACCCTATGAGACTAAATCTATAGCTATCTACCTTCACGAGAAAGGGTGATCCAGAGAACTAGCCTGGTATCACAGAGTAGATCAGTGGGCCTACATCGAGTTAGAAAACCCATAATACTAATTTTAGGCTTGTGCTGTCTGGAGTGTCTTCTTGTGCAATACCAATGCTTGTCATCAGTCTGAGTCAGTCCAACCATTTGCTTGTTGTTTGCCATGTTTTTGTCCTTTGCTATAGTCTTCCCCTACCCTTAGTGGTGATTTTAATTCTCACAGGGATGAACTTGCATTGTGGACAGGCGATCCTGCCCTGGAAGGGGCGATTTTGTGTTTGAGTCATCCATTAGGTGAACTCACTCTTGTCAGGGGAAATTTTTCTTGTGGGTCTCTTAGTTAGGCGACCCTGCATCCTCCTATTCCTTGAATAGGTGATCCTGCCATCCTCTTAGGCAAGTCTGAGTCTGGTTCGTGCCATCCCCATCCACCTATTCCCTGAATAGGTGATCCTATCATCCTCCTAGGTGAGTTTTTGTCTAGTCTGTATCATCCTCGTCTTCCTATTTCTCGGAATAGGCGATCCTACTATCCATAGGGGTGATCCCATATCTCATCTGTAAATCCCTTAGAATAGGTGATCCTATTGTCTGCAGGGGTGAACTCGTGATTTGTTTGTACAATTCATGTATGTACAGTCTAAGAAATAAGCAGTTCTATTCAACCAATAGGTGATCCTATCATAGGCATTCCCATCCATGTGCATACACCTTGAGAAAGTGGCGATCTTGAGCCCTAGATAGGTGATATCGTGTCCCATGCCTGCCTATTTCTTCTTATCATCCAAAGAGATAGGTGATCCTGCTACCTAGATAGGTGAACCTTTGTTGCACAAAGGTGATTTTGTGATCCATTAGATAGGCAATCTTGTTACCTAGAAAGGCGAATCTGTTACTTGCAGAGGCGTATCTACTTCCCATAAAAAAATCCAGAGAGTAAATCGTTCATGTCACGATTAGCCTATATCTTTCTCAATCTAAAACTATAGTCCAATTATTTTTCCTATGCATATCCATCTCCAAATGATCACTTTCATCTCATCAAGCTTCATCAATCTATCCAAACGTCATCACTTTTGAGCAAGGAATCAGCTAAACCTATCCTTCATTCATCCAACAATCATCCTCATCATTTTGGTTGTATCCTTGAACTTAGGAATCAATCCCATCACATCCCCCAATCTAATTATAATCTAAGCTCAAATCCCATCATCCTAATCTAAGCTTAAATCCCATCTCAATCTGAGCTCCAATCTAATCCTAATTTGAGCTTAAATTGAATCCCAATCTAAGCTTAATTCACATCTTAGATTGAGCTTTAGTCCATCCACATCCAAGATCTTTTGATATCGAAAAAAATCCTATATCCCTTCTTTCACATTCTTCTAATCCATTCTATTTATCTTTTCATCATCTCTCCTTTTCTTCTAATCATCTATTCTCATCTTTCAATACAACACCATGAATCCTTATCATCCTCCCGCACAACCAAAAATAGTGGTCAAGGGAAATCCCAATTACTTTAACGATGATAATGAAATTCTTATTGATCAAGATGAGTATGATATAGATTCCCTTGATGCTATCATTTCTAGTAAGCTTTCCCAAACCATCATCCAAAATCCAATCAGTCATCCAAACTACCCCATCATACCTTCATCCTCACCTCCTAGCAATCCTTATGCTGCCTTTGATAGGGGATATCCAATATCTTCCCCATCCACATATTCATCATATCCTTCATCTACATCTCTCTCTTATCCAATGCCCATATCCTCCTATCTTAATCCACCATCCCAATACTCCTACCTTAATCCACCATCCCAATCTCCCCCCTAATCCAACATCCACATCTTCCCATCCTAATCCACCATCCCAATATTCCTACTTTAATCCACCATCCCAATCTTCCCACCTTAATCCACCATCACAATATTCTTATCTTATTCCACCATCTCAATATTCCTACATCAGTCCACCATCCACATCCTCCTATCCTAATCCACCATCCCAATCTTCCCACCTTAATCCTCCATCCCAATATTCCTATCTTAATTCCCCATAAACTCTCTCCAACACCAATCCACCATCTATAGCCTCATATGACACTCCATCTTCTACTCCATCATATCTTGATCCTCCCTCTTATCCATCATATCTTTATCTTCCATCTAATCCTAATCCACCAATCCATAATCCTAATCCCCCACCTATGCATAATCCTTCATCTATTCCTACAACCCCATATAAGCCTACAATATGCAAGTATCTCACTCCAGATGTCATCCAAGGACTCATGACAAAGAAGACATCCCCAAATCCAAATTTTTATGTTGTGCATCCATGCCACCCCACTCCACCATGTATGATCACTAGTGATGAGGCCCTTCTCCATCCCACACCTATCATTACTATTACCACTCCTAACACCCTCCAAACTGTTGAAGAGATCAAACCCATTAAATCCACATATTCTACTCCTAGAGCCAACCAACCCATTGAATACATCCAAATCCAATCCACTCTCCCTATTCCTAGTACCACCAAAATCCACTCCCTTTAACTTCATGAACCCTCCATCCTTCCATCTCTGCCATCCAAGGAGTTCATCCAACACTCCTCTATAATCATGCCACCCACACAAGATGAGTCATGCCAAGAGCTTGATCCAAAGCATACCAACATATACCCTCCTCCACATCAAGATACTACCATCCTATCCACTCCATCTCAAGATCATATCCCATCATCCACTCCATCTCATGATCCCTCTCCTCAACCAAATCATGATCCTGCTATCACATCCACTCCATCTCAAGATCACACTAGCTCATCCACTCCATCCCATGGTCCCCTTATAAATCAAGATCCTACCACTACACCTAATCCCGCTCATGATTCCTTATCACCTCCTCCCAATCAAGATCATACCATCCCAGCTACTCCATCCACTAAACCTTTATCCTCTTCCATCCAAGCCATCCTAATGCCACTTTTATATCCCCTTGGTACCCTTACATTCATCCATGGTGGTTTCCTTATAGAAGAACAAAGAATATACACCACCCATCCTCCACCTAATAATGGATTCCCATCATTCTTCCAAAATAATAAGCATCCTACCATAAATCGAATGCTCAATATCATGAACTACTAAGGAAAAGGCTTGGGCCTTCATGAGCAAGGTATTTTAGAGCCCATCCATGTCAAATAAAATCCATGTGCATGAGGTCTTAGATATACCTCTCAAGACTCACAATCAAAAAAGGTTGGTACAACCTCCATACGTCCTCAGCGAGCCTCTTCCAAAAGAATAATAGGCTCTTCCCATCACTCCACTAAACCATTTGTCGCCATCCCCCCTCCATCATATCATCTCAAAACAACCATCCACATTCCTCCATCATCCTCCAAATCCATTTTGGGTCCTTATGTTCCTCCATCCACGATCCCACATCCTCCATGTACTAAGTCCATTTTAGAACCTTATATCCAAAAATCATCTCCTCCATCTCATCCTACTTATCCCTTCATCCATCAATCACATATTCCTATCACCCATCATAAAATCCCACTCTCATATTCCCTAATCGGGATCAACAAAGGCACCCCTCCATGAATGCCATCCCACATCCTCCACCTATTCACCAACTCCAAAATCCTACCCCTATCACTCCATTCATGTTTCCTCCACATCATCCATCTCCTTACACCTATCCCATTACTATTGAAATCACTTTGGATGCCAAAGTAAAAATGCATAAATCCAAACATCCACATGAATCCAAAGATCCCCATGCCCCCCCTAAAGGACATGATGAAGAAAATAAAAATCCTATCAAAAAGTGTAATCAACCAAAAAGACTACACAATCCTATTAAAGAAAAAATCAAAACTATGTGGATCCCAAAGAAAAAGGATGCAATGTCTTCAAATGAAACATCCATAACAATATCCAAAGTTTCTAATCCAAAAGCTAATCATACACATCTCCATCTCCTAAATCTATTTTGGGTCCTTAAGTCCCAAAATTCACTACCTTGGCATTCCATCCATGTGCTTCCCCACATTCTCTCTCCATTAATCCTCATATCATTTCACATCCCCCACCATATGTGCCAATGTTGGTCCTGAAAACATTCCCCCATCACACATCCACCCCATCATTTCATCCATGCACTTTACAACATCCCATCCATTATCCCACATATCTCCATCATAAAATCCCTTTAATACATTCCCTTGCATAATCCATCCATCCTAATAAGGTTGTACCAACATCCAATGATCACTTCAAACATGGGCTCTTATTACCTCATATGGAACTTGATGCTACAGTCCTTCATCCATCCCCTTATCATATATCTTTCAAATCCATTTATCCACATCCCTATCCTTATCCATGTCCATCCACATACTATCCAAAAAATCTAAATAAAAAATTGTCCAATGGTGAAAACTTGGAAAACAAGCACCTTGGATAAGTACCATGATGAAAACCTGGTAAATAGGCGTCATGTGTAAATCCCTCATCCATTTTCTTTCCACGCTTGGGGGAAACTTCATGCTATGCCACCCATTCCTCCATCTCCTCCATCCCACCTATCTTAAACATCCTACCCATCATATCCCATTTATCTCCAATCCCTCCATCCTCCTTGTGATCTTGATATAGATAGCAGAAGACATATATGCATGCTTTGTACACCTCTTGGAATACATTCCCTTCATCCATCCACTATCATATTCCTTATCCTCCCCATCTACCTTCCTTGTCCACCCATCCTACTATCATCCATCTCCCTTATCCATTCATCATCTTCCAATCCACCCTCTTCCATTATCTAGTCCTTCTCCTCTCTATCATCCCCCTTTCCTCATCATGCATTACATATCTAGAGTGGGGAATATCCTCTTCCTTTGTGACATAGTCCTTGGAAACATCATTCATCCACCTTATCATCCCTCCCATCTCCCTATCATTATCTCCACATCCTCCTTTTATTAATACTTCCAAATCCTTCATCCCCTCATCCCATGATCCATTATCTTCCAAATCCTTATCTTCCTATCCATCCATCCAGAAAAAAAATCCCTTCTATCCCCCCATACTTATATTTTTATCCATCCATCATATCATCCCTTCCATCCCCCATCCTTATCTCTCTCTCCATTCATCTCTATCCTCATTCCATCTCATAATCTCTTGTCATTGGTATCTAGCTATAGGATACCCCCATGCCACTAATCTCGCCATAATCACTCCTACCTCTTTCCCACATCTTGCTAATATCCTATCACTCTTCATCGCTCATCATTCCATCCCATCATCATCCCAATTCATCTTTTGATGATTTGGACAACAATCCCATTCTTGAGCTTCACACAATCATCATCCTATCCACATTTTGTCTTGTCTCATCATATCAGCTCCATCATTGTATCTACTAATCATAGTCATCTCATCATCCTTTATCCTTTGTCTATCATTGATCTTTTGTCAAACTATGTTGCCTCTACGCTTTCACATAGGCAAGGCTAATCATTTGATTATCCCCTGAGGCTTTGTACATCCTTTTGTGTCAATCTTTGTCATCCATCTAGATCTCCATTGTCCTCTTTTCACTTTTATCCATGGTCGGTCATCAGTATTTTATCAAACTACGAGGGATATGTGCTTTCACATAGGCAAGGTTAATCTTTGATCGATTCCTGAGCCCCTAGATCTGTCCTTAGGGTGTGTCTTAGTTTCATGTCGTGTTATCAAGTATGTCCTTATCTAGTCGGTTCCTAACAAAAAATTCCATTAGCCCCCTGAGGTTCAATATATTTTAGGTATCCTGAGTCATGTCAATCCTTAATCTATCATCCATATTTGTTCTTAACAGGATATATCCTTCCTCAAAGCAGACTACATCAATCCCATCCACCTACTGAATAACAAAAGACATTTGAAATTTATTGTGATCTTTTGATGCTTTTGGCATTTTATTTATCTTTTGAGCTTCCTATTATACCTACTTGAGTTTGCATGATCCATCATATCATGGTGCACTTTGACTAGTAGACATAGGGGCACATCTTTATTTTGTGTGATCTTGTTTTCCTAGTTGTCCCACATAGTACCCACCAAGATTCTTACGGTCTTGTGTTATGCTAGGGCATCTTTTGTGTTTGTGGTTTTCCAAATTTGGCCCTACCAAATCCCCCATGACTTTGGGATGTTGGACTAACCTTTTTTTTGTTGCATCGGTCCTATGCATGTGATACAAAGTCACCTTGGTTCTGCATGCCCCGATGCATAGTATCTCATGCTGTATCAAATTTAGTGCTCACTACATGGCAGTTTTGATATGACACTCTTAAGCCATCCCCCCATCCATTCATCCTTTATCACTCACCCTCATCTATCTGTCTTATCTATTTTCCATTGCCCCACATCCTGTAACGCCCGCCATGCAAACCCCAGAGAACAAACATTGCAAACGATTTTTTTTTTTAAATAATACACATAGTAAACATGCATTTGTACATTAATTACATTTACATATTAATTACATTTACATTGCACAATAACAACTTAATGTTACATTCTCTGGGGCACGCGAGGTTACTTCACAAACAACTAACAATGAAAGTGAAACATAACAACATAACTATTAATATTATAAACCATGAATAAGATTGCATCCAATAACCAAGAGCGAGAATATTAATACATCACATAATACAATCATAATGAATCTCTTTTAACAAGTTACAATTGATCCTAACTATTACATCATCATTTTAATATTACATTACAAGCTCTTGATTAATAATTACATCAAATTTCCCAAACGTGTGGGATAATATAAATACAATGAAATCTGAATTACAAAGGAACACTGGTGCAACACCAACTGCTGAAATGCTGAGAAGATAGACTGTTGATGGGGAACCCAACGGGTGATGAGCATGTTCCACCCAACCATGTGAATTATAAATAACTCACCCCCCATGCTCAAAGGTGACAAGGAAGAGAACCCGACCATGAATGTCAAACCAACTCCAAGAACAACATGGTACAAACACAAACTCAAGGTATACAATAAAATAACCATCAACGTTCACGAATCAAACATAACAAGATAAAGCTATGAAACTCACCACAATTAAGTACAGCATTATTAATTAAACAAGTAACTAAATAACAACCATAAATCAAATTCACAAGACTCAAATACAACATAAAGTTTACTATTCCAGAGGCAACCAAAAACCAAGTACAAGGGTGTCTAGTGGAGAGTGTCATCGCGTAGCTCTCCCTAAGACCCCTAACATAAACCAAAATACGGCAAGGGTTGTACCTTTGAGTAAAAGACATATAACACATAACAAGACATGTGAGGCAAATCCATCTCGCGATAACTCAAGTTACAGTGACCACTATTCCCGTACGACCCTTCCAAAATTTAATGCTTAAAAACATGTAATATTCAAATCCCAAAAGTAAAAGAATAAACGTCCAAGAAAATAAATCATGCCTCTGGAACAAGGGTTTGTATAGCAACAGGGTTCCCACATAGACCACACTAAATGAAAACCATAACATAAAAGAAAACTCACATTATAATTTGTAAGGTTGCACCATTAAATTTAATTCTATTCCCAATTAAACAATTAAATTAGTTCACCAAATGATTGATCATTAAAAGATTCCAAACTTCAATATAGCCAAATACAATTGTTTCGATATAGACCACACAATGAATTAAGGCTTATTTTCTGTTTAAAATATTTGTTCAACCAAAACAAATAATAAAATAATGCCCTCAGAAATATAAATACCTATATATAAACATTATTTAACATTTTGAATGAAATACAAAAATTACATTTTAAAAATGTAATAAAATAATATTAAATCAAATCATTATAATTACATTTTAAAATAAAATAATATTAAATAAAATAATTATAATTACATTTTTTAAATAAAATAAATTATAATTATAATATTTAATAAAATGAAATAAATATACATACTAAAATAAATATATATATATATATATATAAATTAAATTAAATTAAATTTAAATAAAATAAATTAAAAATTAAAAAAAAACAAAACACAAGACCCTGTCGTCACAGTCCTTGCAAGGACTGCGCTCGGCAGTCCCTGCAGGGACTACGCACAGCAGTCCCTGTAGGGACTATGCACAGCAAAGACTGTTGTGCGGCAATCTCTATGCCGCAACAGGGTTAGGGGGGGTTCAGCCAATGCCGTTCCTCCCCAATCTAATAAATAATTTATTTTTTTTAATTTTTTTATTTTTAATTTCATTTTACAATAAATATATAATTTCGTCCATAACAGGTACGGACGCCGACGCAGTTCGGCCCCAAAAATAAATAAATGAAAAACACAGTCCCCAATAACAATACAAAATATAAGACAACTGATTATATAACTCAGTATAAATACATATACAATAAAATATATATATATATATACACACACCAGGTAATGTATATATATCTACTCAGATTGATCCAATATGATAAACTGGTAAAATAAGTAAAATAATTCTATACAAATAAGAGGGTATGAATTTTCAAAGCACATTTAATTTTCAAAAGGGAAACCAATTTTCTTTTCAAATCAAACATGGATAATTTGGACATCCTCAACAACCGAATATTGCTATCAAATATTTTCAAGAACAAGTTTTCTAAACCCTCATAGTTTCATTTCTCACAGATATCCTATTTATCTAATTCTCAGACAAATTTTTCCATAGCAAGTATAAATTTATTCAGATCAAATTTTTATTTCTTTTACAAATTCAAAGAAGTCAAAAGGAGAGAACGGAACCTAGAGTCTTGCGCTTATTCAAGAATCTGATGATGCTCGCTTGATTCTGATGGCCTCTACGAAAAGCTTCTCGTTCCTGCTTCGAAGTCTCCTCTCCAGAATACCGTGCTCAAATATCGAAACCCAATCCTTAATCCGAAGACTCTTCCCAAAATATTTCAAACAAAAGAATCGAAATATCCTTTCCGAAAACTTCAGAAGATGCAAAAATGCATAACCATTATTTTTCAACTTCTGTCTCAATAATCCTCTCTCTGTGTGTCCAACTTACAAAAATTTCAATTAAATAAAAGATATTCCAATTTCTTCCAAAAGCTCACCAAAAAATCCAGAATAAAAGAAATTAATTCTTTAAAAGCAAGCTTTTCAATCAGATCTGCATTCTAATTCGTTCTCACGACTTTTTTCATTCTTTTATTTATTTTTTTTGTTTTAATTTTTGTTTTTACAACTTTACTTGCAAAGCACATTATCTAATTAATTTAAATAATTTATTCTAACAATTATCCTCAACAAGATAATTAATTAAAATAATAAACACCATTTAATAGTTAATTAACATTTAATAAAATACATGACTTTTTAAAAATAAATAAAACATTTAAATATTTAAATACAATTTAATCTAACATTAAAATAAACAATCATTACCATCATTTAAATAAAATAAAACACAGCTTATAAAATACTAACATAAATAATGTACGACATAACACAACCACAAACCACAATAACGACAACTACAAAAACGTACAATACCAATCAAGCAAGACGGTCTGACATCATGGGACGGGATGACTTCCAAGTCATCTCTGTTTCAACATTATACCGTTGGGTTATAGGTGCTCGCCCTGTCCTGCCGAAGTAGGTGGAATCGAGACTATGTACCTGCAATCCCTGCATACAAACGAAGTCGTGTACATGTGCATACGTATATAAAATCAAAGCGTTGTATTGTGAGAAGGAGTTGCAGCGTAGCAGGGCACCCGCGAACGAGTGGTGCTACACTGTCCTTCATCACATCTATCCAAACAATATAATATAACCGATAAATTAATCATTTCTAAACTAACAAATCATATCATATCATCATGAACAATTACTAATTCACTCCATCACCACCTAATACTACATCTATATAAAAGCATCACCAATTAAATGCAATCATAATGTAATATCATACTCACAAAAATACCATTAGAAGCTCTTGTCCCATCTTCCTCTTCTGATTCCTTAGCCAAACTACCTGCACATCCCAGGTGAGAATGGATGGGTACTACACATCCTCCATCCTCATCATATCATCATCTCTTCAACCTTCTTAGGATAATATAGATTTTTTATTCTAAGCATCTTTTCATCAATCCTCATTGTTTTAGATGTCATCTCTTCACTATTCTTAGGATAATATAGATTTGTTATTCTAAGCATATTTTATGCCATCATCTTCATTTATTTCAGCAATCTCACATCTCAATCCAATCCTAATTCCATTCAATCTAGCACAGATCGTCTAATCACATCTTTGATCTTGTTTCCAACCTTGCTACAAGCCTTGATCCAATCATCATCATTGTCATCATCATCGGGATGTATCCTTCCCTATCCTTTTGTGTTGTTTTGAGATGTATCCTTCCCTCATCAACAACACTTTCATTAGGATGTATCCTTCCCTATCCTTGTGTTGTTTTGGGATATATCGTTCCCTCATCAACAACACTCCCATCATCATCATCAATGGGATGTATCCTTCCCTATCCTTTTGTGTTGTTTCAAGATATATTATTCCCATATCAACAATGCTCCATCCATCATCAATCCATCTTGGCTTGTAGCTTGATAGGGGCAACATCACATTTGTCCTTGAATCCATTTGTGCTTGCTTACTCCTCATCTTCTCCTTTCATTATCTCTTCCTCCTCCCATCCCATATCCTATTGATCACTTTGCATCATCTTCCCCATCTACCCTTGCATCATCTCATCCATTTTGAGACACCGTGCTCTCTTGAACCCGCATGTCCTCTCGAGGGGGAATCCTCACCCATCTTCATCTTCACTCCTATCATCTTTCTTCCTAGTCACTCCTTTGAATGATGGGGGCATCTTCCACATTCTAACCATCTGAACTTCCTGGTGCTATCTTTTAATCTTCTTTGAAATGATGCTACTTCGTAACACCATCTCAACGAGGGGAAAAATGTAGACACCTAAATTTGACTACTTATATTTAATCAAATTTATCCCTTTTCATCTAAATATCCTCTTGTCCACATTAATTAAGTAATATTTCTATTAATTAATTAATACCCCTAAAGTCCTCTAAATTCCTAAGGTATTTAATTAAATAATTAAATACTTTACCCTTTCCCCTTTTCCTAAAAGAATTAAACAAATAATATATTTATTTAATTCCTCACATGTCCCATCCCCATAATCTACACCTAATCCTAATCCATCTACTAATCTCATCATGAGGGATGTGCACATTCCTACTCCATGATTAGGAGGTGTCACATCCTCCAAATTTTTCCAGTGGGCTCCTAATTGCATTTAGCCACCTAAAATTCCTCTAATCCTTCACCAATTATCCTAATCTAATCCTTGGTCAACTCTACTCATCTCCCAAGGAATTTAATAATCCCTTTTTCCCTAGAACCAATATCATCCATTAATCTCCATCAAGCAATCTTATCCCTCCATCCAAAAATCCTCCAATCCTATTTATCCAAAAACTTAGCTATTTTCATCTCTCTCACCCATTTTTCACTTGAGTGTCGTTATGCTTCTGAAATTTTAAGTGAGCACACAACCCATCACACATCGCAGGGGCATCTACACAAAAGGGGGATTTTATGCTGGTTTGAACTCCTCATCGCCCTATCTTGAGTGTTATTCTTGTTTTTGGTCATTTACTTCATTTTGTTGCACATTTAGTAGATTACAAACATTGCACACAATTACAACTAGGAATTTTTACTCTAGATGGATTTGTGATGAAAGATATGATTTTGGTGCTCAAACTAACATTATAACATTGCATTTGAAGGTTTCTCTTGAAATAGCTCATATGATGAGCTATTTATAGAATTCAAGGATGGAGGATCAAGGGCTAAGAATGATTTAGAAAATCAATAGATGAGGTCAATTGAGATGATGTGGGCCACAAGATTCCTAAAATTAGTAGAAAGTAGACTATCTACATAATTGTGCAAGTTGACATTTATTTCAATCCTATATCTGCATTATCGGGTTTTCTTTTACTTCACTCCATAATTATCATTTTTTACTATATGTTATTTTTTACTTAAAAAATAACATAATATATAGTTGTAGTTTTATATTTTTATTCTAATTTTACATAGACCTTAACATCTTTCAACTATTATTGTTCTCTTTAAGGGTGTAAAAAACTAGAAAATTTATTTTGTAGGTTATGTAAATTTAGTCATTGTATTATATATATCTTAAACTAAAGAGTAAGGAAATAGTGTAGAAAAATAATTATTAATTTGTTACAATAATACATCTTAGTGTATTTTGTGTTTAGCATTTTTTTTTTAATTTAGTAAATAAAAATAATCAATTTTATTTTTCTAAATGAAGAATCCAAGATTAAATAGACATTTTCTTACTAAGTTTGGAGAAGGAAATGAGATTAAGAGCTAGTGAGGAAATTTCCCAAATAATTTCATGGAACCCTTGAGTAAAAACTTGTCTTTTTAGTATTAAACTAAAATGCTCTACCATTAATTAAAAAATACATAAACATACATATCCAATTGATTTCACCTACAAGGACATCCAAAAAAAGAGATTTTTAAGATCCAAAGGACTTCTTCAAAGTTGTTGAGGAAACCCCTCAATCAATTTCATGGAACATGTGGGTAAACCCTTCCCTTTGTAGTATTCAATGAAAATCCTCTACTATAAATGAAAACATGACACAATAGAATTAAAGTGGATGGAAAATAGGGTACAAAAAATTAATTTTTTTTATTATCATTCATTTGTAACTTATTTTTTGGCTCTTTTTCATTTTCCTACAACTTGTCCATCAATGTTGGTGGTGGAGGAATCCATATTTGATATTGCTCTACTTTTAATTTCATTAGACTAGATGACAGCAAAGCATTGAAAGCCCACATATTTGACATGTGAAATGTGGGTCTCATCATTGGTAGAGCCAACAATCAATTACGATAGAAAGTGACACAATAAAGTATTATGTCAACATTTGTTGTGTATACCATCACTTTAACTAATGATTCATCATAATATAATATTATATATTAGATGTACTATTTTATAAGTTATAGGGGTTGGAAAATAAACTTTGCTTATAAAAAAATGCTCCTAAATTCACACAAATAATCAATAACAAAATCTCAACTAAGAAATCTACACAATGAAAAGGAAGAATTATAACAAATAGCTTTGAGACAATTAAAAATATATATTGAAAGGATGACTATTGACATAGGATCTTTGTGGTGTCCACTTGTGCAATCTAAAACAACTAAAGAATATACTACATACATATGCAAATGCTCGAGTTTAAGAAGGTAAAAAAGGAAAGCTAATTTTTTTAGGATTGGGCATGTATTAAAATCATTGCCTAAACAATCAATGTGTAATTAAATTTAACTTTTATTATAGTATTTTATACTACTTGTTGAATATTTGGTTGCATTTTTCAACTACTACAAAATTTCTACTAGATGTGCCATTATAGAGCACTATACTACAATACCAGATTTTGTAATTGAGATGTCAATATTCTTGAGTGTTTAGATTATACAAATTGTCCCATTGATCAATTTTTTTAGTCTTTTTAGTTTCAAGATATTTGCAAAAAAGTCACTTGGGCTAAAGAAAAGGCCACTCTTTGTGTGAATGAATCCCTCTCTGATTATTAAATTGTGTTTTTTAACTTTAAGAATTTGTTAATTATTTTTTGATATATAACTGAATAAGTTATAATGAAAATAAATGTTTTCACATTGTGATAAGAGTGGTGATTTTTCTAAGGGTGGGTAGCATTCATTGCATTCACATTAGTTTATTTGATGGGAGGCATGTGTATTGAAGGGGAACTGAATATAATGATAGGTA